>JASDQU010312543.1:9280-20061 GCA_032191745.1 Picea mariana | reverse complement strand
TTTACAAATATATTGTCTACGACATTGAAGTCACCTCTCAAATAAAGGATACAGAAAGAATTTCTTCAAAGGGTTTCTTTTTACAGTTGGATGGTCCATATATGTGTCATCCCAACGATGATATGGTCACAGATTTATTCCATCATGTTGAAGATAACTTGTCACAATTTACTCATGATGACTCTCAGCCATCCCTTGAGAATTATGATGATTACTTTTCCAGTGACCCGAACATATTCTATGAATATTTCCATCGACTGTTGCACTCATATTTTTATGGACACCAGATCATGGTCATCCTAGATAAATACAAGGCTCGCCTTTCCAAATGGAAGTGTTATCACATGGATACCTTGGGAATATATTTACAAATAAAGAATAAGAAATGTGCTATGATTATTCCAGTGTGCTCAAGTCCCTCGAAGATGTGCACCAAATCGCATAACATGCTCTGGTAGTTTATCAACATGAAAATATTGTAGGTGGGACTAGAGGGCCTCAATAGTGGTTGGCATGTTGTTCTCTTGGATCTACTTTAAAAACATTGATGCACTTGATTGACTGCGATGGAGCATGATGAGGTTGTACAGGAAGTAGTGAAATCTTGGGTGGCCACCAAATTTGTTTTCATGATAGCACATCAAGTGGAGTGCATATTGGTCAATGCAAATGTTTTTTTGTTGTGGTTGGCCATGGATTGCATGGCTAGTTGGGAATAAAGAAGGAAATGCCATATCAAAAAATCCCTATGTAGTATATTCATTCACTGGTGTTGCACCTATTTGTGGCCATTCAATTATATTTAATGGGGGGGGAATTCGTTTTGGATAAAGTGATTAATTTTTGTCAATTCTTGATGCATATTAAGCATATGGAATACAAAAGAATTTTGTTTTTCATTAAAGTGTGGAGTAGTTGGAATTGTATCTGAAATATCAGAAGAAATGGTGCGGAATCGAGAAGAGATGTTTGTAGGTAAAACATGAAGTGAAACAATTGAGGTGTGGTTGAGTTGGACATATTTGTAATATCTATCATTGTGTATCTTGTAGAGAAGTGCATTCATGATATGATCTTTGGTCACATAAAAATCATATGATTTTCCCTCGATGCCATGTCTTCTAACTATTAATATGTCCAAATATTCAAGGTGGCGTGGGAGGTAATTAACAATTGTGTTAATGTTTTGTGGGAAACTAATAGTGTGACCACGATATCTGTATTTTCCACCTTGAGCATGGCTAACCTGCAATAGCGAGTTCACTCGAGCGATGATAATTTATTCTACTTGGGTAAGAGTTGAGAGAACAAGGGGTTGTTCTCCAAGATCCATATTATTCCATTTAGAGAAGAGGTGGCCATTAGTTTCCTTGTGGCGGCGAGAACAAATAAAACCATTGGGTGATATGGTTGTATGAATCCCAAGGTAAGATTCCATACAAGTATTACAAGTATGTATTTTGAACAATGCATCGATACGAATACAAAATGTTCAAGTAATATGGGCAAGGGATTGGTGTTGAGTAGGTTAAAATTGGAAGTCCATTGAAAGGTGCTTTCCCTTGGATCTTGCAGCTCGTCTATGCTTATTTAGTTCATCTTTGTGATGTAAATATTGTTTGTGCCGCTTTTTATTTGCTAGGGTATTTAGTGTAGATGGAATATTATTGATTTGGTTGGTGATACTGAAGTTGAGGTTAGAGGAGGTATGTGAGGTATTGAGTAAAGGGATGTTATAAGTAGTTGATGGAAGAAATGGTAATGATGGGTTTGTTTTTGAAGTTGATGGAAAAATGTTTGGATGCATAATGCTTTGTGCAAGTGGAAGATGGATTTCATTTGGATGAGGTAAAATTGGTGGCAGCATAGTTTGCATTTGGGTGATTCCATGAACTTGTTGCCCAAATATTGAAGATTGTAGAATGTTGTACTAGTATGGGTAAGGACTTGGTGTTGAATAGGATCAACTGGAAATTCCATGGAAGGATAGTTTTGCTTGGATCTTGTGAGTTGGCTATGTTTATTTAGTTCATCTTTGTGACATGCATATTGTTTGCAGTGCCTCTCGTGTTTTAGGAGGTTGGGGTAGATTCAATATTATTGCGTTGGTTGGTTACGTTGAATGTAAGGTTGCAAAAGGTATGGGATTTATTGAAGAACGGGAGGTTGTCATCATTTTTTGCTTGTAGAGATGGTAAAGATGGGTTTGTTGTTGAAGTTGATGGAATGGTGTGTGGTTTCATAATGATGTTTGTTGGTTGAAATTGGAATTCTTTTAGATGAGGTAAAAATGTAGGGAACATATTTGTAATGGAATGAGTTGATGGATGTGTTGGCCAATTGGTGCACATTCTTCGAGGTGGCCACTGTGGAGCTTATGATATTTATCCAAATGAAGTGATGTATCTTTGAGATGTTCTATACTTTGAATTGTGAGTAGACCATGTTTTTGTACAAACAGAAATATTAATTTATAATACATATCAATATTTGTTTGAAAGATAAATTGAATATTTGAAAATTCTTATATTGAGATAAATAAATTTACAATTAGAATATATATTAACAAAACAAATAGTATAATGAGTTAAGTAAAAATACAAATGATAAATGGAAAAAAAAAATGAATATAGATACATGGATTAAAGAAACAAAAAAGGTGTATACAAACATAATATATAATAATATTATTATACAATTTTAACTTAATATTAATTTACAATTTTTAAAAAGTGTAAGAATACTATGTAATCCTTTATTTTTGAAAGAAAAAACATAGTACATAGCAATGGTAATATACTTTACAATCCAATTTTAAGAACATACTATAACTATTGATTTTCATGAAATTGTTATGATTCTTATATACCTAAATCAAATGAAGGAATGTAAATATAGAAGACCATTTATAATTTCCACTTGTAAAATGTGTTAAAACATAATATATATTTATGAAAGATATGGGTTACAAAAGTTGATGCCGCACATGATCTGTGTATAATAAAGTAAGGTAGTATTTTAAGTATTGTCATAATGAAAAACGTGCTTACAAAATATATACAATACAGAGTGGTGGCACATATATGTTATATCCAAAAAAGAAAGGTACTATGTTAAGTCATTGCAAGAATAAATACATAATAACATTGTTTACTTTGTATAAATATTTGTAGCTAGTGACATTTTTTCCCCTCTAGTTTGGTCTCGACTTTGTTAGATGCAATAATAATGGATTGTACTTGTTTCTCATTCCCAAATGTGTCTTTATGTATCAACAATTTGAAGATGTATTTATTAAAGAATAAGTTTCCAAAAATATCTTTGTAGTTTCAATATTGTTCTCCTCCTTTGTGAGTGCATATAGTTTCCTAGCAGGGATTCCAATAAGGGTTTATGTTGCTTCTTGGAATGTAGTAACATTGGTTGTTCATGTATGGTCCTCTATTATGAAGTGTAACATGCACCTGTAATCACATTCAACAAAAGTTTGGTTGCATCTCTGACAATGTCAGTTTCCCTCTTCAGGTGTAGTAACATTTTTGTTGCATTGGCGATTATTAAAAAGGAGAGGGAAAGCAGTGTACCAGCAATCATCTATTTTTATAGAAGTGATACTCACCTCGACCAAAATGTAATTCAGATGTTGATGATCTCAACCAAGTCCTTCTTTTTCAATGTCAAATATCGTTTTTTGAATAGAGGGGTAACCACCAGAGGCACCATGTGTAGATAAGGAGTGAAATTTAAGGGTTGTGCCTTCTTTCTCAAACCAAGTTTCTAAATCATGAGATTCTTTGATGTTGATATTGATGGAAATCTGGGACATGAGAGTTGTACTAATCGATCTCCTATTGAAATCACTTATTCTTCCAGCCTTTATAGAAATCACTAGAAAGAAATTGGAAGTTGAATTTTGTTGTAGGCCATCTTTATTAAAAAACACCCCCCATAATGTAAGGTCAACACTACAACCTGACATTTCCTTCAATTCAAGGGTTCTCTTTTGGGTCTTAGTGCCATTCTTCCTTAACATGGTGGTTTCTTGACTAATAGATATAGAAAGACCAAGGATATCAACAACAGAGTTAGTAGGTAAAGTTGATAGCTCATTGATATGAGTAAACTTGAAGTCGTGGTTTGCAATTAAATCATCATCCTCGTTGCAGGGGTCTATAATTGGGGTATTATATAGAGTGATTTCCAAATCATTTTCTAAATGATTGTATTCTTTTTTTATAGGTTTGATCAACCCTCTAGAGATTAGGTAAACTTTACCAATTTGTATTGAAGGGTGGAAATGTAATGCCTACATATTAAAGCAGGTAATGTGGATCTTGGTATTTTCATTGTCAAGTACATCAAAGCTAAATACTTTAACAACTCCCTTGGAATTTGTGAAAGTATGTATATCACGCTTTGAAATGATTCTATCTTTGATGGTCCATGAATGCATGTATGAATTCAAAGAGTTGATAGGGATTTTTTTTTAGGCATGGTATTTGTTTGTAATGTATGCATGGTAGAATGGCGTGCATTTTTGTGTTGTTGTGGATCACCAAGGATGTCATCTTTTAGAGATAGAACCAGAATATCGGTAACTATAACCAACCTGCAAAATAGAATAAATTATGGTAGGTATTAATAAGCTATTGAGAAAACATTAATTAATGAAAAAAATGTAAAAATATGGTATGTGAGAATTCATACTTGTTGTGTTGGGTAGATCTACAAGTGAAGTTGTTAAGTTGAACTAGTGAGCCATTTTCAATTTTCCCTGATGTGAAATAATCCACAATGCTTGAAGAAAATATGCTTTGTATAGAAGCGCATCCATCAGAGAGGAGTACAATATATATTTATGTTGCACTTTTTCTTAAGTCTGGAACTTGTAAGATAGGCATGAATTCTTCTTCACCATTTTGAATCTTTGTTACATCTTTGTCTGTTAAGATCAAAGACATTGCTTTGGAATGTGTTTTGTCGAAAGAGGTATATGATGAAAATTTGTACCTGACTACAGAGAACATGTCCACATGAATATATTAGTACAATTAGATACATGGATATCAATTCCAGTTATGAAATGAATATATTGTATCTATGATTGTTATTATACAACATGTGGAATAAAAGATGCATCTATAAGTTTTGGTAATTTATAAATTAGTTTGATGGTGTAAATATATAAATGGCATAGCTTAGAAACTGTTTAGTATTTGAATGGAATATTTCATAATTATTGTATGTTTATTATACAAGTAAGATTTCAAACTATTTAATAAAAATAATATAACTACATAGAAGTTTAATTTTTAAAAATAATGCAAAATATATTAATATTTTTTTGTATGCTTCTCTCAATGATGTGTATGTTGATCATTTGTTTGATGGGGAGAATAACAATTATAATATAGTGTATAACATTTGGTTAGGATATAGTACATTAAAAAACATTTAAATTTAGAAATGTATGAATTTGTTTTAGTAATAATAGATTACATTTAGTACAAATGAAATAACATACTTATGAGAGAATTTTATTAGTGTTATGATATTACTTGTAAAGAAATAAAAAAATTGATATGTTTTGCAAGATAAGTTCGAAAAAGTTATGGAATTACAATATTAAATATATATAGATAGGAATCAACATTCATAAATGTGTTTGTCATTGTATTTGTTTGTTTGTATTAAAAGGAAAATAGAATATTTTTAGAAAAATGCATTGAAACTAATTTCTGAAAAGTAAAAAAAATAAAAATAGAAATGTAAAATTCACATGATGCATATTGTTAATATAAAGGATGTATGATTCTATGTATATTGTTAGATAATTTATATAATGTATATTGGTATATAATTGATAGGTTGAAATATATCATATATATATTAAGTGTTATGAGGGTATTTTATGAATGTGATTATATTTCTTGTATATTATCATAATTGATAGGTTGAAATATATCATATATATTAAGTGTTATGAGGGTATTTTATGAATGTGATGATATTTCATGTAAAGATATGAAAATGATTTATATATTTTGTAAAATAAGTATATATATAGCCGTTCACATTAATAAATTTATTGGAAATTGTATTTGTTTGTTTGTATTAAAAGAAAAATATTTTTTTGTTTTTAAGTTGTTGTGAGTTAATAGTTTGTAATAGTATGAGAATGAAATATTTATTGAATTATTTTATTGTATTCTGGGAGTAGTTATATGGAAAACCAAAATGCATATTTCACAAATTCTCATTAAGTAGAACGTATTTAAATATGAAGATAGCACATATAAAATACATGTTAGTTTAAGAAGAATAAAGAATTCTATAAATGAAGAAGTGCTTAACACTCCCATGATGTATGAGAAAAAAAGTTATAAAACAAGTATGAAAATAGTTTAAAGAAAACATGTTAGGGGAAGAAGAATATTTCATATTTGATACTACCGTGATATACATATCTTGGAGAAAACTATAATAATAATAATATATTTTTAAGGACACATCCAAGCCACACCAAATTGGTGTATGAGATATGAGAACCCCATGTTTGTGGGACAAAGGACCCCCTCCTCCTTTGACTAGTAAAGTCTACGGAGGTATACATACCCTACCCCCCTCTGGATTTGAACTTGTGACCTCTTAGGAGGAAACACATGTTCTTAACCATTAGGCCCACTCATACAAATACAACAAGATGAGTAGCTAGTTGTGTTTCTTAATCACACAGATTTCTTTAGCTCTAGTTTTGCACTCTTTGATATTCTTGTCATGACAGGATTTAAGACCATTTTGAGCTAAGCATTGTTTTGATTTGTGTTTCAATGTGCCTGTTATGCTTTCATATATTAGTCCAAAACCTATAGAGAATGGACCATTTGTTGTGAAGTAAGGGATGAATATTGTTTGTCTATCTTAAACATTGTATTTGTGTGCAAGCTCCTCCACTTTTAGTTCTGGTCTAAACGATTACACCTTCTTGCATGGATAACTTTGATTTGGAATTGTCTTCTATGTAGATGTAAGTCATCCAAAAGATGACGCGTGAAAACTGTATAGGGTTTACTTGGGTCCATCAATGTTGTAGGGTGATCAAACAAATTTAATTAGTAAAATTAGTTTAAATACATGTAATATGTAAAATAAATTGCTAGAAGTAAATGAGCAAAAACAATTGTTTAAAGTAAAGGAATAATATAAGGAAAATGGATAAGTGTCGAAGTATATAGGATGAGTAATTTCATAAATAGATAAAATGTTGAAGTATATAGGGTGGGTAATTTTGGAAATGGATAAAATGTTGAAGTAGAAAGGGCAAGTAATTTCATAATGCATTGTTGTATATAGTTGTCTAAGTATAGAGGGCGAGTAATTGTGTAATGTATTGTTGTATATAGTTGATGGAGGATCCCTCATTAAATGAGGTCAAATAAATGTCCATTGTCAGTACACCATCCAACTTGGGATGTGTAAGGGGGGCTTCATAAATCCACACAACCCTTATTGTTGACTTAAGATAAAATTTCTCACCCATCACATTCCAAGTTTGAATAGTCGTTCCAAGTGGTACTTTGTAATGTCTCCATCAATATAGCAAGGAATATTAATATAAGAATTATTTAATTTCCCTATTGCATGAAGATTTATTTTTTTTTGTAAGTTAGAAAAATACATTGAAGCCTGCTAGAGTGCAAAAGTTACAGTTGGCAGAATAGTCCGAGAGATCGTGGCAGCATCTCCCTGGCGGGAAACCAATGCTTCCACTTGGTCGTAGATTTCCCAATTGACCATAAAAATGTTAAAAACAAAACTATGCTAAGTTTAGAAGCTAGGATGACATGCAAGGCTAGAACCGAGTAAACTAAACTGTCTGGAAACATAAAAAAACCAGTGAAACCTGAGAAAGTTGGAGTCATCCAGAGATAGGGTCTAGCAACCGTTCTTTTTGTTGGTCTTGTGTAATGTCCTTGTCTGGAATCCCTGTGTCCGGAGTATTATGCCAGATAGCACGAAGAAGAGCCTCCAGACACTCCTTGCAACGAACGCGGCGTTCATTCCTGTTCAGCAACCCCTTGATGTCACACTTGATATCCATGAATGAGCTCTTGCTAAAATCTAGAGAATTCTTCAAATTCAAAAGCCCATTGCACCGAGAACAAGCAAGAGGAGGTGAAGGGGGTGGTGGAGCATCGGAAGAGGAATGGGGGGAGGCAGAAGAAGGGAGAGGGGAGGAGGAAGAAGAGAGGGTGGCAGTCAGACTGGGGGGAGAGGAGGGAGGTGGGGGATGGGGTGGATATTGGTGGACGGATGGAGGTTCTGGGCTACGCTTAGGTGAAAAACCAAGGGAATTTAAAAATCTATCAAACCACTCTACTCTACAAGCCCACGAAGAGGACATAGGAGGTAGTTTCGGAGTGGTGGCACGATCAAGAGGGAGTTCCAAAGTGGAGACACAGTTAGGAGTCTGAGGCAAGGTCTAAGGAGCTTGCCTACCTCAACCCCTCAAGCCTCTTCCCCTCGCAGTATACCAAGTCGCCCCACGCTTTGATTTTCCGCATTGTTGCGACATGGGGAAGAAGACCAGGAGAGGAGGGGAGGAAATGAACCAGAGGTAGAGAGGAAGGAAGATCTCGAAGCGGAGGTGGAGTGGAGGGATAAGCTCGAACCAGAGGCGAAGAGAAACTCGGATTGGTGTGTGATTGTGAGGAGCGAGAGGAAAATGATGCGAATGAGCCATAAGCTTCAACGACGCAGAACAAAAACCATGGCTCTGGAGCTTGCGATGGGACTGGTTAGGAGGCCAACCCATCACATTAACAACCTCTGTGATCTGGAGCACCATTTGGCTCTATGCAAAAATGAATGTGGGGGTACGACAATCGATATATTGAATGCATGGTTTAAATGCTTGGAGGAAGTGTGGGCTGCAGTGGCGTGATGCTGAGTGGGTTGTGGCTAGGTGTCTTCCCACTTGTCCATGCGCACGATGATCTCGGTGACACCCCATCTGGAGGCCTATTGCATGAAGATTTGAAAATGATAAAATCTAAACATATATGTATAATATTTAAAGTTAAATATAAATAGAATGGAACTAATACAATTAAAATATAATTGTTCAATAAATGAAAGTAAATTGAAATCTAGATATGAGTATATAGTAAGAAGAAAATATATTACTTTGGATACAAACATATTCAAGACAATTGTGATGAAAATGAGGAGTACAATATGTTCATATTGATATGAGTATATATTAATTATAAAATAAATGACATTGGATATAAACATAATAATAATAAAAAGTTCTTAAAAACAATGAAAATCAATTACTAAGCATGAGTTAAACTATTTAAATTTAAAGATAAATAGAATAGAATTATTAAAAATAAAATATCATTGGTCAACCAATAAAAAAAATGAAATTAAGAATATATCTATTTTATAGCAAATTAACAAATATAACCAAATTGAGGGAACATTATTCATATTTATATGAGTATATATTAAGTATACAATATATGAATTTGGAAAGAAGCATAATGAAAATAAAGAAATTGTTTGGAAAATTATAACTAATTCATAAGACATAACTTTTAATAAACAATGTATAATACTAATATAAATACAAAATATTGTAAAATGTATACTATTCCATATTAGTAAAATAAATGTTAAACTAACATAAATTATACTAACTTAATCTATGGCATAAAAAATACTAAGTACCAATGCATAAAACTAACCTAAATAAAAAATATTGTAAGATGTGTATAATTGTATAAAAAGTAGGAAGTTCATTTCATAGATACATACGAGAAACCCTGCCACCCGTAATTATTGGTATAAGTTGAGTGGGAATAAAAAAAAAAAGGCGGTGAATGACATGGATCATGTGAAGAAACAACATATAAGACTAAGAGGACTCATATGATATGACATGTTTGTTGAACTAAGAATTATAAAGATGTGTTTACTTCCGTTCAAAATAAGTGTGATGGCAAATTATTAAAGTTCGTATTATATAGATGTTAGGTTAGTTAATCTTATTATCACTCTACATACAATATTTAAATGTAACTATGATAGTATTGTTATTGAAATTCTACAATTCTAGATTGACAAACTAAAATAGATACGTAGTATATATGGGGAGAAATTGATTGAAAAATAGATATTACATATTATTTAATATAGACAAATACAAAAGAAGCATAGATAAATCCATGAGTATGTATAGTAAGTATGTTTAATTCTTGTTATGCAATAGAAATAATGTGTCGCACAGAAAATGTAAAATTCACTCTGGAGAATGATGAAAACTCTATAATAGATAAATCAATGAGTATGTATAGTAAGTTTGTTTAATTCTCTTTATGCAATAGAAATGAAGTGTTGCACAGAGAATGTACCCTGGAGAAAGATGAAAACTCTATAATATCATATGTTCATAATTATGAAATTTATTGGAATCTTCTTTGGCCTATTACAAACATAGGAATTGAGTAGTAGTAGTAGGAAAATACAGTAATGTAATGATAATTTTCTTTCGTAACAAAGAAAGGAAAGAAATAATTGAAACTCATGTGCATTATATATTATTAGAAATATAGAATAAAAGATTTAAAGCATGTCAGCAAAAGAAATGTTACTTCAAATTTTCAACACATTACAATGAACGCAAGTTCAAAATGAGAACACAAAAATATAAGATAGTGACGGATTTAAAAAAATAATGTTTAAAGATATGTGTACTACATAATGGAAGTCATTCC
>JASDQU010312538.1:0-12590 GCA_032191745.1 Picea mariana | reverse complement strand
AAAAAATTTCTTAAATAAATACCTCCTATCACTTCCACTTTATGTTAACTAAATTATAACTTGAAATTTGCTAACATATCTAATGCATATGGTTGTGGCCGATACAATTTGAAATTGTATTTAAATTCATTGTCTTAGTCAACACTTTCAAATACTTCCTTTCTCTTTTCAAAGGCTTTTTGACTAAATAAAAAGTATTCCAATTCTATTATTACCAACACATTCTTATGTGAATTTTCAAAAAGGAAAGTCTCTGCATCATATATTACATAATGCATTTTTTATGGTTTTCAAAGGACTCAGAGAATAGTCATCATGTTTTTGACCTATCTTACCCATTTATAACTTGGTAAGGGTGGATTGACAATCAACTACAATGTAGTTAGTGGGTCATATTCTTACTTAACCATTTCTTTGTTAAATGTTCTAGCATAAAATTATTTATTTTCATGGAATAATCTATTTTTTTTTTCTTGTATCATTTTTTGAAGGCTTCTCACTTATATTGCCATGTCATACATAACAATAAAGGTATGAATTTTTTATTTACAATCGTTAAAAAAAGTTTACAATCTTTAATACTTGAAGATTAGTGACTCAAACATATAAAATTACCTTTTTTTTCCTTCACCACTTTTAGCATGATCATGAATTTGAATTGTGATTATTAATAGAATTCCAATTACAACTAAATATAGGGATTGAAAAAAATTGGTTAAAAAAATAACCAGAAAAAAAAATACTTAATCAAATAAGATATTAAAAAACATTGATAGAAAAAACATTTTTTATCAATTAATAATTTTTCACAAAATATTTTCATATACGATTATTAATGAATCGTATCCATGATTGAAATTAGTTGTCGATTTCCTAACTTGTTCACAAAACAAACAAATCTACATCCAACATATAATGAAAGAACCATTCCTGCAGGTGAGGTAAATGTGTCAACTATGTGATCCATTTAAACTTTTGGATCATTTCTTTTGCAAAAACATGTTTTCTCAATTATATAAACATTGGTATATCAAGAAGTGGTAGAATTTTATATTTTTCAATCCATCTTCATATGAAAAATAGGGTCAATCTCCCCTTCCAGTGAAATTCTCCAACATTGTATAACAGAGACCCTTAAGTAGGAATATTTTGAATAATGCTTGCAAATGCCAATGTATGGTTACTCTATTTCACTTCTCTTAGCTATATTGGAGAATTGAGAGAATGCTTTCTTGACCATATATGATCCATTGACATTAATTAGGAAAATCCAGAGGCAAATTTTTACATTTGAGTTGAGGAAAAATACTAATTCTAGGACATCATTTTTTTCCACACATAACACAGATAATCGTATCAACAACAAAAATCTCCCAAAAGATATGTTGAAGAGAGATAATACCAATTAATGTGTCATGCAATGAAAATGGATAACAACATTGACAAGCAAATCATGCACCATTTTTCTTAGAGTCCACTGTTACACTAATGTCCTTTCACTTAGTATATATGTCAAGTATGTTTGGAACAACCTTAAGCAATTTAGGCTCATCTTCCACTTCTTCCCCAAAAATTTGATTTCTTCTCCATGCATAGAATAAAGCACAGTTATACCAAATGATTTCAAGGAAATTTGTAGATTTCAACCAAAGTTTTTTCAAAGACCTACTACGAAGTATATAAACCATTATCCTAAACTTTGAAATATTCACAAATCATGCTTCTAGTATTTCTTTCAACTTTGATCCACATGCAATTATTGTAATCAAGTTTTTACCTAAACTTTATATTCAATTGTTGTACATTTCCAATAACATCCATACATTATATTCTCTGCTACAATGCATATGTTTTCTTCATCCATGCCACACAATGGTCTAAAAAAGTTAGAGCTATATTGTTTTTTTTTTATATGAATAAGTCATCTTAATTTATACTCTAAGGTGACCATGCCAAGAAGCCATTTTTATAAATTCCAAACACTTTCCACCATTTATTCCGTAAAAAAATATAATATCAAGACAAGAGTTGCCTTATCTTTCAAGTTTTCCTTGCTTGAAACATTAAAACATCCATACTAACGTTTTGGAAGCTCTACAAAACAATACATTTCTAGAGAAAGAAACAAATTAAAATTATACATGAAATTAGATAATGGTTTTAAAAAATAAGATTTATACCTGCCACTCTTCCAAGCCAATGTGTACCTTCCTTGGTGGCTTGGACTATTACAATATGTCCATTTCTCCCTTGCTTTTATGATGACTTGATCAATGAAAATTTTGTTATTTTCATAATTTCATAATAATGCTCCATGGAACACCAACACAAAGAAAATGAGTCTTATGGTAATGAAATATGAAACAAACTAATTCATTTTTCATTTTTTATTACTATCAATTTTAGTCCCAAGTAGAAATAGTATGTTTCCCATCCAAGACAAATGTAAGGTTTCCATTTCACCTTCATCTTTAGATTTAGGTATAATAGGTTATTTTCTCACATATTTGAAAAGAAATATGACATCCTTTCTAAGTGTTGTTGTAAGGTTTGTGACGAGGTATAAAACAAGATTTGTCAGTGATTCCTCATTCACTTTCATATATGCAAATTAGGATGTTCTATAAGTGTTGTTGTAAGGTTTGTGACAAGGTATAAAACAAGATTTGTCAGTTATTCCTCATTCACTTTCATATATGCAAATTAGGATGTTCTATAGAACATATATTTATATCAATAGATAAAACTTTTTGATTGAATAAAAAAATATTTGATCTATTCCTTTTGATTAAATTCTAGTTTTTTGTAGTTTCTAACACTCTTCTGTATCATCACATTTGAAGGACCTGATTTGAAGGACTTGAAAGTTAATTTACTGGTATCCTTTTCTAAATTTATGATACAAGTTTTTTTAAGAAATTTTAGATTTTTTTCATGGTGAGTATTTGTGAGCTTATTGATCATGTTCATTATATGTAATATATAAGATATATATATTTTTTTGTAAACCTTTTTTTGTAAATGACCACTGTTATCCCCTATCCTAGGAATAACTAAGGACATCGTGCCTTGAGTCCCACAGGTCCTAGACATGGAGTGCCAAGAGCCAGACAAATTGAGCTTGGCCCTGAAGGGCCCACCTTTTCTTTAGTGCAACCCGTTTGTTAGCAGCAGCAACATCCATCCCACACACATGGTTCTGAAGTATCATTGGGTCTTGCTCTATGAGGTAATAGGTCCGGGTATCATGGTATGTGTCACTATGATTTTAAAATCATTTGAATATGTTGCATTGAACTCTCCTTTATTTCATAACTTTTTCTTGGAAATTGTGCTCTTTAACTTGTTCATACCTAGCGGGGTGACAAAATTCCCTAGTAAGTTGGTTTTCCTTTACAATGAGTTGCCACTGGGTGGGTCTATGAAAGGTCATCGTCCTTTCCTTCCATACTTACCACTTTTCATCATTATCCCTCTCATCTTCCCCTACCTTGGTTCAAGCATTGGGTTTTCCACACTAGGAAGGGTTATACCTTGCCTTGTGGGAAGAAGGGGCTAAAGGCCTAGAGTGTAAAAGTAGTTGGAATGAGTTAAAATCCAAAACAAAACCTTTGATATGATTCTCCCAGGGATTCCCAAGAAATCAATAAAAAGATTCTCAGTAAGAAAAGGGAACTCGTAAGATAAAAACAAAACTCAAGGTCTAGTTGGTGGATGGAGGTATCATCATGAGTCGACCTATTAGGTCCATGGGCATGTAGTGGTATGAAACTACCATCTATTTCGTCACCAAACCAGGGTAGTGGCTCTTGGTGGCATAGACAAGAGAAAGGGGGTCTCATCACGAGCCAACCTTCTCATTTCTGTGAAGTGCTTATGGGTAACATTGTTACCTCTGGTCACCATGCTAGGACAATGTCCCCTAGCTTTTCCCTTGAAAATAAAAAAAAATAAGACTAAGAATAAAAGGCATTGAATGGGCTAGGAAACAATGGAATCCATGATAAGGTGAAGCTCTCCCTCTACATAAGCACCCACGGGAAAGACCTACATTGCCCTGTTATCACTACACCCTCTACCCAAACATTTCCCCTACACCATTTCACACACTTACAAGACCTATATTGGATCCCACCTTGGAAACACCCCAAACGTGAGGAGGATTATCCCAATAGGAAATTTTGAGACCCTCTCCAAACCCGACTTATTAAACATCATAACATCTTTGAGCATTTGTCTAGGTAAAGGGGGGTTAGATGCACATGTTTGGGTAATTTGATTATTGAATGTGATTGACATTCCTATGATCCCTGTGACTTATGAGCCCATGGAGGGAATACTTGTTGTTGTTGCAAGACTTTTCCCGATGGATAGGTACATATGGCAGGATGATTAGCTTAGACCTCCATGGGGCTGAAATCCCATAGATGGATGTTGTGACCCCAGCCAGGGGAAGAGAGATGTCAAAGACTTGCACAAGGAAGAAAGAAGGACTTTTCACCAAAGGCACTTTGGCATACCTAGACCCAGGGGGATCTTGCTCTTTCACTTGGACATTGGCCTTGGGAGGCCCATGACATCACCTATCTGACACTATACGTCACCCAGACTCAAGATTGGCATTATGGAGGTCGTTGTGTGATAATTGACATGTGTGGCATCACCCAAGGGCTTGGTAGGCCTAACGTTTTGGATATGAGGCCCAACGTTCCACCCAGGAGGCTCAACGTCACCCTAGAAGGGCATGACATCACCTCTAAAAGTGATTTTAGGGTTTAATTAAAGACATTTATGTAAAAACTGGATTTTTGATGTAGTTTGGCCATGTCTACCTTTTGATGACCTAAATTTAATTAAAGGTCATAAGTATTGTATAAATAGAGAGACAAAACTCTCATTTTTTCATGATTGACTCATCACACAAGTGGTGGTCTGAAATTCGAACCTCTTTAAGGGTTATTGGATGAAATTAAGTGGTGCGCAACTTTTGGGGAGGTAAATCTTGGTGTATTTTGAAAAATTTTCATGTGGAGGATCTTCAACTAGGGTTTATGCTTGATTATTCTTGGTGAAGTAAGTAAAAAATTATGCATGTATTTATTGTTAATGAATGCTTATGGTGAATTTACTTGTTTCATGTCAAACATTATGAAATTACTTGCTTGAAACCCTAGGAGAAAGACATATGTTACTATCTTTTTCTCTATAATATTCCACTTGCTAAGATTTCTTGAAAGGCACCTATCTAGAAGTAGATACTAGAGCCCTGCCATTGTAGCACTCTAGTAACCCTACTTCATTTCCTATTGCATATTTTATTTCAATTTGTCTAAGGAAAAGAGAAATCGCTAGGGCCTAATTTGTATTACTTTCTAGCAATTATCTCTAGGACTTGTACTTTTTAGGCCTTGGGCTACCAACACCTCTCTCATCCTCTCCATCCTCTTTGGATAAATATTATCATTGTTATTTTCCTCTAATATTTTTTTCTTCCATCATTGACTCCATTACCCTAGAAGGCACTAGTCTACCCATTACAAGTGTTGATTGATCAAACAATTTTCAAAACATCTTCTCTTGAACACCTACTAACTGTTGGATACTGAGAGGGGGGTGGATCAGTAATAAAGAAATCTAATTCTTTTTAACCATATAATGCAAGTGTTATATCAATGTAGCATTATCATCCAATATTTTCATAGTAAATAAACAATGAACAAATGAACAATCATACACATATACAGTACACCAATATTTTTACATGGAAAACCAAAGCGAGAGAAAACCAAGAAATGATTTTTCTTATATGTATTGAAGAATTACATTCATTGGAAGCACAAACTTCCTTTGTTTTATAGCTACAATTGGAAGGAGGCTCCAACCCCCTAGTTTCTCAGGATACAACCTGAGGGAAGCTCCAACTCCCCAATTCTCTGGCTACAACTAGAAGGAGGATACAACCCCCTATGATCTCCGGCTACAACCAGAAGGTGGCTACAACCACCTGTCCTTTCCCCGTCCAACCGCCTTGACGTATAAGTAGAATTATGGAACCACTGTCACACTATCACTATGAGATATACTGTTGTAAACATGTATCAATCAACCTGCACCAAACAACGCATACCAATAACCTGAACCATGCATCAAACGTGCATCAACTTGTACCTCAACCTGTTATCAACCTGTACTATAAATAAGTGCATCAACCATGCACCAACCTGTACCTCAACCTGTACCATGAACAAGTGAATCAACCATGCACCAAACCTGTACAAATAGCATGTCACAACAACATGTCCAAACAACCTATCACAACAACCTGTCCAAACAACCTATCACACCAACATGTCTCATAATTCTTATCAACCAAATCAGATCTACTCACCAAGATCAATCACCAAGACAACTCTCAAAGATATGCATCAACCAAGCATATCACAACAACTCATAATCATCACCAAGATCAATATGTGCTTCTAATAATATACCAATACAAGTATGCTACATCATCGATAAACCATGTGTCAACAATACTACTAACAAGTGACTCCAACCATGTACCAATTATGTACCAATCATGTATCAACTACTCATCAACTATGGCTCATCAAGATGTACCAACATCATCAACTATACACCTCATGTATGTGCCAACTCATCAACTAGTCTCAACCATGTACCCAACATGTACCTCAACCAAAATCCCTCATCAATTTAATCATACAAATCTTATTTGTAACTCTGTAATAAACCTGGTGTATATGATCACATACCTACAAACCTTCCTTAACTTTAACAACAAGAGACTAACATTTTCATCAAACTTTTATTTAGTCTCACATGACTAGTTTTGGATTAGTCAAAAACCCTAACTTGAAATAATCATAACTATGTACCTGTAATGAATAAATATCTGAAAATAGTACACAATGTTATTCAAAGTGTTTTATGCAATTCCTTTAGGTGTCACTACTTGGAACCTTGTTGAATTTTGGCTTATTCTAGAGAGCGAACTTGTAGATCGTGCCCCACACAGAATATTTGTTGTATGGATCTGAAAATTTTACACAGAATACTACAGACTGTACTCTAACCAACACTTTTGGTCTTACTTAATTTAGATATTTTATGAAGATGTTATAACGTTTATACCCAAAACACCTGTTTTAGACTAGTTTCAGGACTAGCAACAAACCCTATTTTCTACGGAGTGTAAGTCCAAAAGTACAGTGAACCACAAGCTGGAATTTGTACCACAACTACTTGGATATGTTTTCTCAATTTCCTATCAATTTCATGGTCTGAATCATTCTAGAAATTTCTTTTTGTGAAAATGGTGAGATGACCTATAAATAACATACCTTAAAAAACATCATTAAAAGAATTTATCCTCCCTTGAATTTTGACCTTCTTTACTTCACCTTCTCTCTAAAATTCGGCTTAAATATCCTTTGGTTACCTCATTCACCTGTAGATATTCAATATGCTCAAGTGTGATTAAAATGAGAGACCCTTGCCTCTTATTTATACTTTCATGTAGCTTCTTCAAGGGGTTACCGTTTAACCATCTTAACCCACTTTCCTTATTTTAGGGTTAACCAACTTCTAACCACTTGTCCAATTAGTAATTTATCCATTAAATTTATTATTTAAATAATTTATGTTGTATCTACTTTGACTTATAGTACACTCATCACTTCANAAGGGGTTACCTTCTAACCATCTTAAACCACTTTGACTACTTTGACCTTTTGGGGCTTCTAGATGACTCATGAGGGTTCTCCAACTTCACATGGACATAACTCTCTAACCGTGAGGAGTTATGTGACGTTCCACATACCACTAGAAATGGCATGACATGTAATATCCATATAGAATAGTATTACCTACAAATATACCAAATCTCATTCTGTTATCCATCAAACAAACTAGGGTCCAGTACCCAAACCTGGGTTCTCCAACTTCACATGGCCATAACTCTCTAACCGTTAGGAATTATGTGACGTTCCACATACCACCAGAAATGGAATGACATGTACTATGCATATATAATAGTCTTACCTTCAAATGTATTAAAACTCATACCATTATACATGAAACAACCTTGGGTCCATTACCCAAACCTTTGTGCTACCAAAATTCGCTACCAGAATTTATCCAAGGGTTGACATCAATCAATATGGGTTGAAATAAATATACAATATTGCTCTCCAATGGTTGACATCAATGAAAACCAACAATCCATAACAAATATCCATCAACCTAAGCCAATTGTCTGACAATCTCCCCCTTTGGCATTGATGGAAACACTTAGTCATGATAACATTCATGCTTATACTCCTCATCGATGTTTCTATCTCTCCCCCTTTGACATCAATGGCAAAGGGTATCTCCCTTTGGGGCTGCTCCCCCTAAATGAACTCTCCTTGGGGCTGCTCCCCCTGTCTACATGCCTTTGATTTTTCTTTGTGTTTATAAGCCTCTTATTACTCTCTTTCCCTTCATATGAATAATATCTCCCCCTTTGACAAAGGGTATCACTCTAAAGTCATATCGCTCATTATTCCCTTGTGACAATTGTTCCCCTTAGAAACATGCCTCTATGATCTCTCTCCAAGAATTTACCTTTGCATCTGATAAATCTCTCCCCCTTTGTCATATTTATAGTGCTTCCTCATGTACATATAAGACATATAAGATAAGCATTCAAAAGCATTCATTTTGGAGTAGAAATTACTCCTAGTCTCTAGTGAAGATACTCAAGGGCTTCCCATGGAAGCGGTTTTGTAAATATGTATGCCACTTGTTCTTTTGTTCCCACATATTCAACTCTGATGTTCTTCTCTGCAACATGTTCCTGTAGAAAGTGATACTTGATTGGAATGTGCTTCATCTTGGAGTGCATCACCAAGTTATTTGAGATACTGATGGCACTTGTATTATCAGAATAGATTAGAATGGGCTCATCATACTGAACCTATATATATATCAAATTTTGTTTCATCCATAGAACCTGTGTACAACATGTTGCTGTTGCAATTTACTCTGCCAATGCTATAGATAAGGATATTGATGATTGTTTCTTGCTTAGCCAAGATACTAAACACCCACCCAAGTAGAACATTGCTCCACTGGTGCTTCGTCGGTAATCAATGCAACCTTCCCAATCTTCATCTGTGTAGGCAATAAGTGATATATCATTTCCTTTTGGATACCATAATCCAAACTCTTATGTTTCTTTGAGATATCTGAAAACCCTCTTCACTGCTAATACATGTGATTCCTTTGGCGCCGCTTGAAATTGTGCCACCTGTACAAATGCCTGCATTACATCTGGTTTGGATGTTGTCACATATAGTAAGATACCAATCATTGACCTACATTTCCTTTGGTCTGTAGACTTTGAATCATCATCTTTTCTCAACTTGCAACTAGTTTTCATAGGAGTGGTAACTGGTTTGCAATCTTCCATTCTGAACCTCTTTAGAATTTCTCTAATATATTTAATTTGAGAAATAAAAATTCCTTGGTTTCTTTGACATATCTGAAGACCCAAAAAGAAGGATAGTTCTCCAAGTAATGAAATTTCAAATTCATTATGCATATCCTTTGCAAATTTCTGGCTTAACCTGTCATTAGTACTTCCAAAACAATATCATCAACATAAATTTCAATTAATAAAATATTACCTTGAGTTACCTTGATGTAGAGGTTGTTGTTTGTGCTTCCTTTCCATAGTTCGTAGGGATTTTTTCCATTGTTGTTTCTATGCATTACTATGTTTTGAATGTGAATTGATGTATGCACTACATGTGTCCCAAAAATATTTGTCAATTTGGAATCCATTAGCATTGTTTGATCCATTTCTTGTGTAATTATCATCCATTATGATAATGTTCCTTTGTCTCTGAACCACTCTATGAACCAATATATGAATCCATGCTCTCGTCCACTGTCATATATCTATCCAAACATGCTAAATGTTCTTACGAATCCATCTCTGTCCATATTGTCCAAGACTCTACTTGCACAACTGTCCATAATACTGACCCACTTATCACTATACTATCATGAAGTCTTGATTAATCTATCAAATTGTACTTCTTCTAACTGACTACTCTGAATATGTCTTTTCAAACTCTGCAAGTTGCTTGAAGGATGGGTCTTTGGTCTGTCACAGTTATCACATAGAATCCCCTTGTCTAATATTCATATTACTTGGGAGTCTCTAATTCGGATGGATCAAAACAATTTTTGCTCTGATGTGTATTCATCATCATCTTCATTGGTAGATTCATCATCATCTTCATTGGTAGATTCACTATCTCTCTGAGCTCTGACTTCTTTCTTTCTGTCTGTGGATCCATCTCTCACTACAATTCCTAAAAGCACAATCTCTTGAACCTGTTCCTTATTTACCTATCCTTCCTTTCTTTAAGTTATTTTCCAAACCTTTTTGTATCTGACATCTTTCTTTTTGTCAGTAGAATTTTTTTCATCTCATTTTATTGCCAATCTTGCGATCTCTGGTACTTGGTCTTTGTTCACCTGTTCTTCCTATTTTCTATCCATACTTTCTTATATTTGATATCATTGTTCTCTTTCATGGAAGTATCGATCATGCTTCTAGAATCACTGGCTATGTGTTCATAGTTATGACATTTGTAACACTCAATGCTACGTGTGGCCACATAGGAACTTTTTGCTTAACATTTATTTTATAATCCATGCAATCTGCAACCTTATGTCCAAAATTAGTACAATAAAAACAATGACCATAAAATAAATTTGCATACCTAGGAGTGAATGATCTTCTTTGTGGTGTAATCCTTCTAAATTTATGCCTTGACTGATCATGATCATGATTGAAGCTTCTTTGTGGCTTGAACACAGATGGTCTTCTTGAAGATATATCTTCAATAGTTTTCTTAGATTCTGGTTGACCATGATTTCTTCCTTTGAGTACTTCTGCACATCTCTTTCTATTTTCTTCATTGTTATTTTCTATCAACCTAGATTGCTTCTCTTCATTCTCTATAACTCATGTGCCAACTTATTATTCAAGTTTCTCAACCTCTTCTTCTTTCTTTAATATCTAAGACTTCATGAATTCTTTTGTTCTCTTCTCTTATTCAAGTTGAATTTTTAATGTGATTATTTATTCTTCAAGTACTTTCTCTTCTTGACCAAACTTTGACTCAAGATGGTTTAGATCATTAGTTCTTTCCTTAAGATGATCTGTCAATATATTCTCTCTCATTTCTGCTTCTTCCTTCTATGCTGTTATGTTGGCTTCCAAACACTTCTTTTGATATTCAAGATTTTCTTTGATCTTTCTGGCTTCTTCTAGCTGAGTTCTTAAGTTATCTATGACCCGTTGGGCTTCTTAAAAAATGTGAACACTTTCCTTTTGTTTCATCAATTATTTCTTGAGTGACTTGTTTTATTCTCTTAGTTCATCTAAAACACTAATCAATTCTTCCTCATAATTGTCTTTTTTTTCAATTTTTTTTTTGTCTCATTTACTTCATGGCATTCTATTTCAATATGTCCATGTTTTTCACAATTAAGGAAAAACAACATACCTCTGGTGATTATGTACTCTTCATCTTCTGAATATGTTTGACATGGTGAACATAATTCTTATTGATTTGTATATGCATCTTCTTTGACATTTTCTGAATCTGCAATAGGTGAAGAATATATGTCATGTAACTTATCCCAAAGTTCTTTTTCTGATGAACATTTACCAACCTTTTCTCTTACCAGATTAGGTAATCCTTCCCAGATGAAATCCATTGCTATTTTGTTATTCTTCTTCATTTCCTTCTTGGTTGCAGTCTTTTCCCTTTTTGAACTATCATATCCTGTAACAATTGATAGTGAAATATAATGTCCCCGTGCCTGTAAAATTACTTTTGTCCTTATGCTCCACATCTCATACTTAAAACCATTCTGACCATTAAACATTGGTACTCCATTCTCAAAATAATCCATGATCTCCTTCCAGTGGTTAAATTGTTTCCTGAAGGAACCAACTCCGATACCAATTGTTGGTTTACTGAGAGGGGGGGTGAATCAGTAATAGAGCAATCAAATCCTTTTTAACCATATAATGCAAGTGTTATATCATTGTAGCATTGTCATCCAATATTTATAGAGTAAATAAACAATGAACAAATGAACAATCATACACATACACAGTACACCAGTGTTTTTACATGGAACTCAAAGTGGGAGAAAACCACAGGATTATGTTTCTTATATGTCTTGAATAATTACATTCATTGGAAGCACCAACTTCCTTTGTTTTCCAGCTGCAACTGGAAGGAGAATCCAACCCCCTAGTTTTTCAGGCTACAACCTGAGGGAACCTCCAACTCCCCAATTCTCTGGCTACAACCAGAAGGAGGATACAACCCCCTATGATCTCCAGCTACAACTAAAAGGTGGCTACAACCACCTTTCCTTTCCTCATCCAACTGTCTTGACATATAAGTAGAATTATGGAACCATTGTCACACTATCACTATGAGATATATTGTTGTAAACTTGTACCAATCAACCTGTACCAAATGACCTGAACC
>JASDQU010312536.1:0-13532 GCA_032191745.1 Picea mariana | reverse complement strand
GTTGTTGACATTTTTTTAATATTATTTTTAATTTTTATGGTAAGTGTTATTCACTTTTAAATCATGCACTTCAACTTTTTTTATTTCATTTAGTTTATTAGCATTATGTTACATGGCACATCTCATTCACACCAGGTTATAAAGTGCACCTTGCTTCTCTCAATAAAATCAAACATGCCAAATATTATAATCCCATTTTATGGTTTCATCTTTTGTAACTGCACATTATCACATTATCGTTAGGTTTTTTTTTTAAAAATCAACTATCCACAATCTTTAGAGACAGACTTGTCAAAACTGGTCAAATTTGCCTTCAACACTATTTATGTGAAAATTCTTTTCTTTAAGTGCATAAACTCCCATTCTTTACTTTATATGATGTAAGTGGCATGAAAAAATGCATTACCATATTCCCTTGCATATCTATAGCTCCATTTTCACTTGGTTCCCCACTTTCTATTTTGCATTTGGTCTAGTGACATTTTTAAACAAATTGTTTTCACAAAATTTTGATGACTATAATTTGGCTTGTCATCTCTAAGATTTCTTAGGATAAAGTGTACTTCCAAGTGGATTGAGTCAATGATGAATTGTGGATAAAGGGTAGAGTATGTTTTTCCTTCCTCTTTGGCCTATCAACATTAGATTTGAAGAAACTATATTCACAATATTTCAATGGCGACACTCTACCTTGTCGAATATGAGATCTTGGGAAATACTTCCAAATGCACCGAGTGAAGGATGAATTGTGGATAAGGAATTGAGTTGTAAAACACATGCCCTAAGGTTCATGACTTATGTGTCAATATTCTCATGGAAACTTTAGTCCCCTCACCTAATTACATATCATGTTTCTTAGGCTAATATTTTTTCCTTTGGTCTTAAACTATGGATACTTCTATGGCCTTCCTATGATCTTATTCTTCAACCTTTTTCCCGTGGGCCTCTTTGATCACATTTTTCTTTGCAAATAATAATGTTACACATTGAAAGTGTATGATAAGAAAGAAGAACCCATGGATACTAACAATATCGAGAAGAAAAAATGCTCTACTTGCCACAGATGTTTTGAAACATAATATTCTTGTGGAGTTAATGGTAGGAAATTATGCCATCCAAGATAGCCTAGTAAATGGAGCAGATGGTGTATTCAGGTTATACATATAAGATCAAATAGATGTTGTCTAGATATAAATCACATATACATTGATTGTGCAAACCCAACGATACTTAATGTGCCATTTGTTCACACCTAACATCTAGATCATTGGACACTCACTATAAGAGTGTATAGGGAAATCAATTCAAAAAATAAATTCTCTATAATTCGACAACGATTCCATGTGCAACTAGCATGTTCATGAATGATACATATATTGCAAGGTATTACAATTCATACTTCGACATTTGAATCAATTGGCATTAGACAACATGGACCTTTTTACAAAACCCATTTTCATGTTAAAGACAACATCTCCCTTTACCTTATAATTAAATTGGGCCAAAATAATTTCACCGTTTTTGAGAAAGTTAGCTCTAAAATGAATAGGTTTCAAAGAGAGGCATATTGGCAATTTGAATATGGCCTCTACCAACATCATGTTGTTTTCTTATATGCTCACTGAACACAAGAAGATTACCATTGCATCTTGAAAATATTGTAAAAAGACTATGACCTCATGACAATTAATATCTTGTATTTCAAGGGTGTTGGAAAAATAAAATTCCAAACAACTAAATGTCTGTAGAAAACTTTTATTACTCTAAAATAAACCTTCATTGTCTTCTTACATGTTATAGAAATAACTTAATAACAAAATGTTTTGAAATTTATGCCACCGAGTGCCATCTTGATTATGTTGTGCTTGACTTTTTAGTTGAACATACTATTCTTAGGCTTGCAAATATCTACGCCAAACCACATGCTCCACTATAATCTTTGTCCTGTGTTTTGATTACCATAACATTGAACCGACCAACAAAGCGGCATATTTTGCTAACCAATGATTTCAACTTTGATATGTTGCAAAACATTGCTGCACAAAAAAATCATCTTGTTCATGAAAATCTATAATCTAACATTTCATGAAACCAAACCATCAACCAACACTGGATCATTAATATAACACTTCTTGACAACCTTGCCAAAATATCAGACTAATTTGGATTGATGACCATGCCATTTGCTTTCCAATTCCTTTTTAAACCTTCCCAAAGATTGATAGATAACATCAAATGCATGTTCAATTTTGATTATGTATTATTGTCCATTGTAGCTCCAAGAATTTTATTTTTACAATGTTGGTTCCAATTAAGTGTTAAAAATATTAAAGAAGCAAGAACAATGAAAATTGCTTTCAAGAAATTGCCTCCACAAAAAATATGCACTATGGAAATACTTACTCATTGTAAACTATGCAATTAACATGATTCCTTTCTTCGATCTTGATTTAGTTTGCAAGGCCCTTCTTCTATTTTATACATTTCTGCATCCTATTTCGTATGTAAATTGTTATTTTTCCTTTATCTTTCATTTCACTTTAACATAAAACAAATCTTCAACATCCCTTTTAATATAATTATGTGATCTTTCCCTAATGTTGTAGCATTTTCAACTTCACTCTAGTCTATGTTTGAAAATGCATCAATCTATTATACATATTTTTAGAACATTTAAAGTTCATTGTTTTTTATAGAACAAATACATTTTCACCAATTCAGAACATGTCGTTCCCAGTGTATGGTCTCTAAAATGGCCTCTAACAGTACTAAACTCACTTGTCCTTTTAACAAAGAAATAAAAGAGAAAGAACATCAAGATTTCTTTTGCCTATTGCACAAAGCAGAAGCTTTGTGCAATTCATTTATACTTTTCCATCATCTTTGAATTTCATACATTTCTTTGTCATTGTAGGCAACATTGAAAATGGATTAGAGGAAAAAAAACTAACAACAATGTCCACTACTTGAATCTAGGGGTTGATCCTTGCAATCGTGATTCCAACAACATCTTGTGTCCCAATGTATAACTAGAACAACTATAACACACTGACATTATTCCCCCAAAACATTTTCATTTCAGTGTCCTTCTTTATCACTAATGCATTTTCTCTTTGTAAGAAAATTGTGTCCCATGCCAATGCCACCATTCTCATTAGTTATGCTTTTCTAGGTAATTGTAGTGCCCCATACATAGACACCTTGTATGTCTTTCCCAATGCTGAAGACAACATAACAACAACATTCTAAAAATGATATAAGTCTTTGTTTCCAAACACATAATTCATCCAATTTGTTTGATTTTGTTCTGTTAGCACATAAAGTTTTCATGGGTCATATGTAATTATTGTTAAGACCTAGGTCTACACCTCTGTCGAGTCTCTCTTTTTTGCATGCCTTTCTATAAGTTTTTCCTCTTCTAGTTAATAAAGTCAGGCTAGTCAAGTATGTTGTATGCGCAGGGAAAAACTATAAGAAAACACAACATTCAGAGTAGTCCATTTCAGGCTTGAAATAAAAGAAAACAAGCAGGTTTGATTTTCAACGGTGGAGATCCCATGTGCAGTTCAGATTAGCGACCCTCATACTGTTGGAATTTAAAGGTCGCGCAAGGATTAACGACTAGATAGAAGCCCCGGAGTCCCAAATTCCTGAAGTGATGAGAGGCTGCCACGTCAACCAGAAGAAAGTTACTTTGGGAGATTTCCATCGAGACGTTCCAAAGTCCCGAAGTAAATATGAGCCATTTAAGGCTGAGGAAACGCGTCGACATATATCACACTTCAAAAATTCACCACTTCGGAGGATTGCGCGAGGAAGCAGAAGAAATCTCTTGAAGCCCGAACTCCCGAAGTGAATATCGACCGTCCAAAACAAGAGGACACGTGGAGGTAGATCTCTCACTTCAAAGATACGACACTTCAGAGGATTGTAAGATTTATGCATTGAAAAGGCCTGAAGCCCGAACTCCCTAAGTAATTGTGAACCATTTATCTTTGAAGCAAAAAGCAGGGTCCATCCAAGAGCGATGTGTGGCAACAAAAGTATGGATTTCCCAAATCACAAATTGCAGCAGATCGACAACCACATTTTATTGCGGGGATGAAACATGCTTGAATGCTAAAATTCTAGAGCGGTCCCACAATCGAAACCATGGTATAGCGAAAGAGTTACGTGGAAGTTGGTGGTGAATTGAGGGGAGCTAAGCGGTGTGGATATAAAATGCCCTTGGCAATCTAAAAAATCATGTTCTTATATAGGGCCCAATTCGAGAGCAACGCGTTGCAACGATCTAGGCGTCAGGCCTCGTTCTAATCCCAAGGAGAAATAAATAAATGAAATAAGGACTGGTGGTTGAACAATTGACTACCCCTTTAAATGGATGCATGGGGGTTCTGGCCGAGGAGACAAAATACTATCATCCTGAAGCACCACAGAGGGAAGTTTTTCTTGCAGGGCCATGCTGACGAGAGTTTCCTTCTAACAGAAGGAACAAGACAGACAAGAGAAGACATTCGACACTGGAAAAGAGGTGCCCAAGCAACAATACATGTCTATTGTTTTGACTATAAATACATTAGATGAATGATATGTCTAGGGGGTGGGGGGGGTTCGGCCCAAGAACGAATGAAGTTTTGAGAAATGTTTATGACTATATATTTCAGTTTGTAAGCCAGAGGGGCATGTAGCTGTAAATGGTATTGTTATTGAAGACTCATATGAGATGTTTCATCATATTTTTCTTCTATGTTCTCTGTTCTATTCTTCATCTTGTCTGAATGTAATTGCTGATTTTAAGGATTAAAATTTTCCTTTGATCGATAGATTCTTCATGCGGTAGAGGATCTGCTGTAAGCTTGCCTATTTATCATTGTTCACTGTTCAGACACATCTAAGTTCTATTCTTCATCTTGTTTGAATGTACTGCCTTTGATTGATATATTCTTGTTGCGGTAGAGGATCTACTGTAAGCTTGCCTATCTGTCATTGTTTACTGTTCAAACACATCTAAATTCTCTTCGCAGAGAGGATCTCTGCTTAGCGAATATTCGTCTTTATGTTATTCTCTTATTTATTCTCTTCATCATTATACAAAGATTTTGTTTGATAGGGAGCTTAAATGCCTTCATTGAGCAGACTGTTTATGACTCCATAGCCCAATGGTCCATCATTGATCTGCAGTGATATCTGTTGTCTTTTCCTTTCTTTAAAGTCTCGTTGATCCACCTACTCAAACCATTTTAATACATTACATTTTGATGGGTATTGGGCTTATCCTCTTTTAGTCTAAGGGTGATTCTTAGTGCTAACATTTCATGGTCCCGTTGCCGAGGACACAAGTGAAGATATCTTCCCTGGGAGAACGACAACGAAGAGATCCAGTTTTAGATGGTGAATTGAAGCTGAACAGATTATTCCGACTGCTCATCTTTCACCATGGTGACTCCATTTTTCAGAAATCTATTGGAGACTCCACTGATTTGAAATGGAGAAGATTTTGTCTCAAAGGTATGCTTTCTGTGATTTTTCAAGGATAATTGGTTTCCCTAATCCAGAGCCTAGTAGAGATGAAGAGGAAAGTAGCCTTCCTAAATTTCAAGGAGAAGAGTGGGAGGAACTGGCAGAACATTTGATGGATTTTCATGATTTTATTCATCAACTTCATATCGTGCAAGAAGATGTCCAGATTAACCTTTTCAGGTATTCATTAGAGGGGATTTCTCGTGATTGGTGTCGATCTCTTCCCATTGCAAGTATCAACTCTTTGACAGGTTTTCATGCAACTTTTAATTCGTTTTGTAAAGATTATTTTTTAGCTGAGTATATTTATGAAAACTTTTGTGATGATTTTTCTTTGCTTAATAAATATTCTGCTACTCACGAAAACCAGATTTGTGATGAATCATTTATTGTGGAAGAAAGAATTTGCCATGAAGATCAATAGGTGTTGAATGATATTCACTATGATAGAAATAACATAGAAACATCTGGCATCATATCAGATGTATCTGTTGTTTATGAAGATCAACATGTCTCTTTTGAATATTCTGATGTCGAAGAGCAAGTGTATTCTGCAATAGATATTTCTCCTGACTATGAAGCTGAGATAAATGATAAGCTAGTTAAAAAAAATAGGGAAGATTCCTCTATGTTTTTTCCTAGATTTTCAAAATTGAAGGCAGATTTGTTTGCTTCTCTTATGAAGAAAATGTAGAGGATATTTTTTCTCTTGAAACATATGTTTTTGGTAGCCTTGCTGATGATGAAGAAGTTGTTTCAAATACCGACAAAAAACAACCAATGTTTGATGAATATCCCAATGAAGATGATGAAGAGCAAAGTTTTTTCATGGATTATTTGGAACCTTGTAGCATGGTTCCTGTATATGATAATGAAGGAGAAAAGGAAGAGCTAAATGTGCAACTTATCTCATGTCCAACACTTATAAATGAGCAAATATCACTCGGGATTAGCAATCTTGCATCAATCCTATATCCACCTGTACATGCTGAGAACATCAAACAACATGTGAACAATGATGAAATAAAGGAGGTAACTTTTTACCAGTTTAGCATGCCTTATTATAAATCTTATGACCCTGTGGGGTTATATATGGAGTTGAGTTTTCCAAAAGCACTGGAGCCTGTAAAATTATTCATCTTATCATCATTTGGGGGTATTGTCAGTGTTCCAAAACATGTTTTCATTCAACTATCATACTTCCCTTACCTTTTATGGATCATTTGCAGTGAAAAGAAGAATTATGTTACCAAACAGTTTGGGTGGCTATGGTGGAAGTTTGTTTTCACCTGAGCATTGTAAAGGTTAGTTAGAGTAGGGTCTTGTAGATAAATAAGCACGTGTGCAAGTTTTTTATTTTTCAGTTTGCTTTTAGTATTTGAATAAGTGACCCCATAGCCCTAGGATAAGACACTGAAGCTGCTTTTTCTTGGTAGCTCACATGGAGCATTCCATCCCCTGTGGAGCTAATATTAGCACATAAAGTTGTCATGGGTCATATGTAGTTATTGTTAAGACCTAGGTCTACACCTCTGGTGAGTCTCTCTTTTTTGCATGCCTTCCTATAAGTTTTTCCTCTTCTGGTTGATAAAGTCAGGTTAGTCAAGTATGTTGTATGCACAGGGAAAAATTATGAGAAAAACACAACATTCAGAGCAGTCCATTTCAGGCTTGAAATACAAGCACACAAGCAGGTTCGATTTTCAACGATGGATATCCCATGTGCAATTCATATTAGCGGCCTTCAGACAGTCGGAATTTAAAATTCGCACAAGGATTAACGACTAGACAGAAGCCCCAGAGTCCTAAAGTTTCGAAGTGACGAGAGGCTTCCATGTCAACCGAAAGAAAGTTACTTCGGGAGATTTCCATCCAAACACCCCAAAGTACCGAAGTAAATATGAGCCATTGAAGGCCGAGGAAATGCATCGACAGATGTCACACTTCGAAAATTCACCACTTCAGAGGATTGCACGAGCAAGTAGAAGAAAGCTCCCAAAGTGAATCTTGATCGTCCAAAACAAGAGGACATGTGGAGGCAGATATCTCACTTCAGAGATATGACACTCCAGAGGGTTGTAAGAGTTATGCATTGAAAAGGCCCGAAGCCCGAACTCCTAAAGTATTTGTGAACCGTTGATCTTTGCAGCAGGAAGCAGGGTCCATCCAAGAGCGACGCGTGGCAACAAAAGTAGGGCTTTCCCAAATCGTAGATTGCAGTAGATCGACGACCACATTTTATTGCAGGGACAAAACATGCTTGAACGTTAAAATTATAGAGCGGTCCCACAATCGAAACCATGGTATAGCGGAAGAGGTACATCACAGTTGGTGGTGAATTGCGGGGAGCTAAGTGGTGTGGATCCAAACCTCTCTTGGAAACCTCTGCAATCACGTGCTTATATAGGGCCCAATTCGAGAGCAACATGTGGCAACAATCTAGGAGTCATGCCTCATTTTGATACCAAGGAGAAATCAATAAATGAAATAAGGATTGGTGGTTGAAAAATCAACTACCCCCTTAAAAGGAAGCATGGGGGTTCTGGCCGAGGAGACAAAAAACTGTTAGCCCAAAATACCAAAGAGGGCGATTTTTCTTGCAGGCACATGCTGACCAGAGTTTCCTTCTGACAGAAGGAACAACTGTTTCATCAGATTTGTCTTCTATGTTCTCTGTTCTATTCTTCATCTTGTTTGAATGTAATTGCTCATTTTAAGGATTAAATTTCTTGATGGGGTAGAGGATCTGCTGTGAGCTTGCCTATTTATCATTTTTTACTGTTCAGACACATCTAAGTTCTATTCTTCATCTTGTTTGAATGTATTGCCTTTGATTGATAGATTCCTGATGCGGTAGAGGATCTGCTATAAGATTTCCTATCTATCATTTTTTATTGTTCAGACACATCTAAATTCTCTTCGTAGAGAGGATCTTTTCTTAGCGAATATTCGTCTTTATGTTATTCTCTTATTTCTTATCTTCATCATTATACAAAGTTTTTTTCGGATAGGGAGCTTAAATGCCTTCATTGAGAAGACTGTTTATGACTCCATAGCCCAATGGTACATCACTGATCTGCAGTGATATCTGTTGTCTTTTCCTTTCTTTAAAGTCTCGCCGGTCCACCTACTCAAACCATTTTAATAACTTACATTTTGATGGGTACTGGGCTTATCCTCTTGTAGTCTGAGGGTGACTCTCAGTGCTAACATGTTCTACTAAGAATAACAATATTCCTCCACATCCTTTAATACCATTTATAACAAACATTGATTTCACTTGTATAGATCGCTTTCATTCCATGGCACCTTCGACGAAGAAGTTCTCAATTTTTGCTTGAAAGAAACTGGTTCAACGCTTTCCTCCATCATTGAACTTTGTACACACAAATGAAAAAAATTGTTTAAGGGAAATGTGTTAGTCCTATACAACATTGGTTGCACTAAGAATGCAACTTTTCCTTCCAAAATAGAGCTAATGCATGCTGACCTTTTTTATAAGCATGGTAGGAAAACAATCCATGTGAATGTTGGAAATATTTTCATACCACACTTCATCCCATATTTGACCCCTAGCATGAGTGTTTAAATCTAAATTTTGGGCTTTGACCCAAGACCACATTTGAGAAAAGAGATACGAAATATTGTATAGTGATGAATTTGAATAGCGATATTGAGTAGATTTCTTAGGATCTATAGGCTTGCACCTGACATCAACATCTCACACTCACAAAATCAAACAACACATATCCCGTAAGATACGTTCAAGCCCTTGTGATAATTTGTGGACTAAATGAAAGTCAATATGTAATGTGGCTTGAATATGACCAATTTGAACACAACAATGACAATAGGTCTCACTTTCTCATATTAATGACCCTTAGTTTTCTTGTATCCACACATGTTCTATGATCATCTTCTAAAGGACATTATATATTGCAATTTTGTACTAACCTAAAAGAAAAAGGGTTCACATGTCTGTCAGCTACATCTCAACGACTCATATAAGGACTTTGATTTTTTAGTATGATAGAAATTAGCATGTGGTAGTGGCTACAATTTATTGCCTGCAATGGCCCAAAGGGAAGTTCCAATATGCGCATGAGACTGCCAATTCCATATTGCAAAATATAACTTGCATTATTTTTCCAACACCATCGTTCATGTAATAATCATTTTCCCTTCATCCTCACTTTCATATCTATTGCACTCCCACAATATAGAATCACTACAATATCTGTCAATACATTTTTTTATTATTTGTGTAATGAATTTCTTGGGGAAACTTAGTTAGTATTTCCCCTTGTTTGAGGATGGCATCCAAGGTAAACAAAATTTTTCAGGGCTCAAGGCTAGGTCAACAATTGGCTCACAAATAGAGCAAGCATGCCACATGTGGGATTTCAACTCAAATTGGAGAGGATAAAAACTTTTCTCTCATCCAATCGAGTTTCACCCAACTGATATCCCCCAACACATTTGAAACCATCATAAATTATTTCCATATGCGGATTGAAGATATGATAAAGGTTTTTTGTTTGTTTGTTTCCCTCCTATGAACCATTTTGCATCGGTTGCAAGCATCCAATCCTGACATCATTTCATCTATAGGATGACATCACCCATTGTGCACATTTCCAAGCAAGCAAACCATGATTTTACGATCACAACTTGGAATGCACAATCAAGAAAGGAAATACACAGATCACGTACACATTGCACAAGCCATTGTTTCAAAAAATTCTTCCAAAGTTAATGTAAATCTCTTATGATTTATAATATGAAAAAGATCGTTTTCTATGGCCTTATTCGAGGTCCAATAATTTCATGTGCAAGGCTCATTCATATTTTCAATCGACGATGCTATTGTCACATTCTAAAAACTCTAACAATCTGACCTCTCTTTGATCTTGTAAATGAACCACTATAGTAAAAAAATGTTTCTATTCTTTTTTCAAGCTCACTATAATTCTAAAGGAATCTCGACTTGACAATATATATGATGAACTCAGAGAGGCAGAGAGACAAAAAAAAAGAAACATAAATGCGGGAAGCAACTTTGGGGTTTCTCAGTACCCTTCTACATATTAATCAATGTTAAATAAATTACAAATGATACAACGGATCTCAAAAGATCTTTGAGTAAATTGCATAAAACTAAAAATGAACTGAAGTCTAGCTAATGTGAACTGGTTGTGCTGGCAGACAGATGGACACATGGAAATTATTATTCTAACATTCCCCCTTAATCTCAACTGCTACATTCATCAACACTTACAATGCTCGAGTGTTGTCTTTGAAATTTAAAAACATTTTTTTCAAGTGATTTAGTAAAAATGTATGCTAGCCTATCTCTTGATCCACATAATTGAAGACAAATGTCACCATTATTGACAAGCTCTCAGATGAAGTGAAAGAGAGTATCAATGTGCTTGATTTTATTGTGAAATACATGATTCTTTGGCAATGACATGGCTAAGTTATTATCACAAAAAATAGGAGTTGGCTCCTTTTTCATATGTGCAATATCTTTCAATAGTTTTCTCAACCATATTGCTTAAAAAGATGCTGAAGTTGCAACAACATACTCTGCCTCTGTTGAAGATATTGCAACTATGGGACGTTTTTTGGATGCCCATGAAATCAAATTTGTTCCCAAATGAAAAGCATAACCAGATGTGCTTTTCCTACCATCAATACTTCTTGCAAAGTCACTGTCTGTGTACCATGCAAGTGAATAATCTTCAAAATTTGTGTACTGCAAACCATAGTTGATTGTCCTTGCAATGTACCTTAGTATTATTTTTCCAACTTTCCAGTGAGAATCCTTGGGGGATTCCATAAACCTAGAAACAAAACTTGCTGCAAACATTATATCAGGTCTAGTTGCGGTAAGATACATGAGACTACTTGTCATCCTCTTATTTAAAGTTGAATCAAGTATTGATCCTTCATCTTGTTTGCTCAATTTTGTTCCTAGTGCTATAAGAGTTTCTGTTGGCTTGCATTTATCCATTCTAAACCTTTTCACAATGTCTATAGCATAGTTTTGCTGACAAACAAAAATACCATGGGAAGATTGCTAAAATTTAATTCCCCAAAAATATTTCATGAGTCCAAGATCAATAATCTCAAACTCTTTTTTCATGGCAACTTTAATTTTTTCTAACATCAAATTACCTGTATAAATCATATCATCAACATAAAAGCAAACAATAAATATTTTACCTTCTTGATATGATTTTGTATAGAGTGTTGGCTCATCATTGCTACTACTGAATCCATTTCTGATCAAGTAAGAGTCAATTCAACTGTACCAAGCTCTTGGAGCTTTCTTAAATCCATACAAGGTTTTCTTCAACTTATACACTTTTTCCTCTTGTCCTTTGACCTCAAAACCAGGTGGTTGATCCACATATACTTCTCTTGCAAAATTCCATTTAGAAAGGCCAACTTTACATCTGATTGGAACACTTGCCATTTTTTTTGAGATGTAGTGGCTAAAATGGTCCTTACTGTATCTAACCTTTCTATAGGAGCAAATGTTTCATCATAGTCTATGCCAGGTTGTTGAGAGAAACCTTTGACAACCAACATTGCCTTATGCTTCTCAATCTTTCCATTTTCATTAAGTTTTGTTTTGTACACCCACTTTATACTTATACTTGATTTGTTTGCTGGCAGATCAACAAGATCCCAAGTATTGTTTCTTTCTATGGCTTCGATTTCCTCATTCATTGTTTGTACCTGATGTTCCTCTTTTACTGTTTCTTCAAAGAAGGTTAGATCACATGATAGTAAGGAAAAATGACTTGCTTCTCAATGCCATTGTTTTGCTCATAAATTTCCCTTATACTTCCTGTTCACTAATTTTCCACTGAAGAGGATGATTCACTATTGGAAGGAGAACCATTTCTAGAGTGTTCTTGCTGTTTTCGTACCTGTAATCTTGGAAGTCTTGGTGGATGTGCTTGATGTTCTGAACTTTCAAATTGATCATCACTTTGTTGCATTGAATTTTGGCTGTCCAATGTCTCATTTTCTTGCTTACTCTATGATTTATTCTCAAGGAATTAGACATCCCTGCTCACCGGAAATTTCTTGGTGATTGGATTATATAGTCTGTAGGATTTTGATTGTTCACTATATCCTATGAAGATTCATTTTTCATTCATGTTATCAAGATTCTTTCTCATCTCTTCAGGGGTATGTGCAAAAGCAATGCAACCAAAAATTCTGAAGTGAGAAACATTTATCTTTGTTCCACTCCATGCCTCTTGAGGTACTTTATTCTTGACACTTGTTGTTGGTGATATGTTCAAAATGTAAACTGTGTTGATATTATGGTAGCTGCGGGAGGTATTTACCTCCACGTGTAAACCTGATGAGGATAGAATACTCAAGGAAGCAAGAAGAAACCCTAATGAGTTGGCTAATAACCCTAGAAGACTTGTCAGCTCAAGAAGATAATTTATATTAGGTTATTAGCCTCCAAGAGAAAAAGTCAGCCAGAAATAATAATATATATTGAACAGAAAGATACCTAGAATGAGAAGTCATCCCAGGCAATTAGCCAGAATTAGTATAAATACAGGAGGCTAGTTCTCATTCTGACAGGCAATCTCAGAATTTCAGAGCAGCACTTGTTCGCATCGCGATTGCCTAGTTTCTGCGCAGGTTTGGAGGAGAGCTGCCATTGCAGTTGATGCAACTAGTAGTTATGCTTGGAATATCTATTGGCTAGGGTTTGGACTATCTTATCAACTCTTGTTGATGCACTATCCTTGGGGAAAGGTGCGCTACCCTTTGTTTGGCTATCTAGCCTAGGGTTTGCTTCCGAAGTGATTCTCTGTCAAGGTTAAGGTGATCGGAGGGTGGCTTCGACCTATGGTTGGGTGACAAGGGTATTGTCAATGGTAAAACGAGAACATCCATTCATATTCTAACAGGTTATGGGCCCACACCTCCTTCATTCAGTCTAACCGTTGGAAGGAAACATAGCTGTGAGGATA
>JASDQU010312534.1:6397-16663 GCA_032191745.1 Picea mariana | reverse complement strand
ATTGCGAGTGCAGGATTTCAACCATGCAAAGTGCAATAATAGGTCATGGAATTACCCAGGATTTGCATTCCAGGTCCTGGAACTTTTTTATTTATAACTTACTAAAATATGTCACCGATAAAGATGGATAATGCCTGACAATGGTGTGCAGTTTTGTTGCAGCTCAGTTGTCGTTGCATCATACTTATCCCTTCTACACCTACTTGCAGTTTTCTTCTACAAGAACATTTTGAAAAGGAAACAAGCTTGAAATCATCTTTTCATGTGAAAGACACGGGTTCGATTCCCGTACAGGATAGGTAGGTACTCATTCCGAGGTAAGGTGGGAATATCATTGAGGGAAAGGTGGGAAGGTTAAATAATTTCCTTATTCAATTGAGGCGTTATATTTCCACTTCATCACATACGGCAAATGACCGTGATTTGTAATGCTAGAAAAAATGACAATCAGAGTTGTGTAGACGACATTGGCATGCACATGGTGCAGAGTTTGGGAAAAACTTGGAGGAAAATATAAGAGCAGGAGAAAAAGATATGCTAACCTCTATGGAAAGTATGCAGGATAAGAATGATGAATAAATACTTAAACATGCTTACTTGTAAACTATAAACAGTAAACAATGAATATGAATGAAACTATGGTATTGAAACTTACTCGTCAATGATGAACGACAGAATCGTGGGTCCAATTGCGGGTGTAGGATTTGAACCTTGCAAAGTGAAAAAACAGCGCCAATTATGGGTGCAGGACTCCAACCTTGCAAAGTTGAAGCAAACAAAAGCAAGTAGCAAGCAACAAACCAGTGAGAAAGCACCAACAGGTCCAACTGCAGGTGCACGACTTCAACCTTGCAAAGTTGAACCAAACAACAACAAGCAGCAACCAATGAACTAGTGAATCAGTAAAGAATATATGTATATTCAGTGATGACTAAGTTGCATTCCAAGCATAGAAGAAATATGACACATATGATGACTATGCGAGTGGCGGTGGACAACAATATTGCCCAAATTCATTGCAAGATTGTATGCAAAAATTGGAGGAAAAATGTACTTTGACATGCCTATTTAAGTAAACATTTAAGGTTGTCATGCCTGTTTAAGGGCCTCATGCTATGTAAACATTTAAGTTTCCGTGCCTATTCAAGTACCTCAAAAAGTTTTCGGTATGTAAACATTTCAATAAAAATAAAAAAATAAAAAAAGAGCGTCGATGCTCAAAACTTTGGATATCTAAACATTTAAAACATTGGGAATAACAAAGCTAGCAATAAGACTTCGAATCTATTCTCCAATGAGATGATGACAAATAATTTTTCTTTATTATATTAAAAATAATGTTTTCTATTCTCTAGTTCTAACAATAGAGATTGTGCAAAAATTTATAGTCAAAGGGAAAGTTAATATGAAGTCAACGATTTATCGATCTTTATAGTCCCTCTACACCTTCGGCGGGGACTAAGAAGACTTATCTAAATATAAACTTTAATGTTCTAAGAATATCCAAGAATTTCTCATCTAATATAAACTTTAATGTTCTAAGAATATCCAAGAAATTTTCATCTAATATAAACTTTAATGTTCTAAAAATATCCAAGAATTTCTCATTTAAGGAATTAACAATTTTTTTCCCTTTTAAGTCAAGGCTTATCTAAATATAAATTTTAATGTTCCATAAAAAAAAATTAAAAAAAATATATATATAAAAGAAAAATCTGAAATTAAAAATATTTGTTTAAGTTTGTTTTTTAAATTAATGATATGTAATACAATTTATTTATTTATCCACTAATTAACTATAAATTAGTAGTATTTTCCTCACAAACATTGATTACTATATCACTACATTTTGAGATTTCATTATAACTATCCATAAATAAAATCACTAGATACTACAAAAGATACACATGTCCTCATTGTAATTGGATTAGTCAAGAGTTTAATTCATATGGCGCAGGGATCCCTTTATTTAAATTTGAGGGAATGAAACCATAAAAGTTTTTACATTTTCTTCTTCTTTGAATAACCAATCTTCATCTCCCTTGAAAAAAAGCATAGTCTCTTGTGAATAACACTTTCATAGAATTTCTTGTAATGCTTTCTTTCATGATAGTTGAAGCATGTCTAAAACCTATTTGTAAGATCTCCATAATTGTTGGATAAAGCAAGGATTGTTATGACATTTATAACAAGTTCTATAAGATGTATGAAAAAAAAAATAGGATAGGTTAAGCAATAAAATATCTCCATGTCTCAAAAATTGTTCTTATGCTCTACTGATCCAAAAATGATTCAGAGAAGGTTAAGAACAATTCAGAACACACAGAAGTAATCTAGAACGCTCAGAATGGCTTCAACGGGTAGAGAAAGGGAAAAAATTTAGAGTTCCCAAAACTCAGTAAAAATGGAATGATCACGAAGAGTGTGTCGCGAGCTTTCTAACGGCACAAATGGCTCGTCAAACGGAGTTACGGATCAAAAGTTATAAGCGGTCGAAGTTCAGTCAAAGTTCAGTCAAACTTGGTCAAAAGTCAAAAATTCAAAGTGACACCTGGCACAACTGAGTTGGCATGGGATGACGTGGAAAGGATGGCAGACACGTGGGCATTTAGGTGATGACACATGTCAGTTTCATGGGAAAATCATGTGGTGACAAGTGGCAAGTGGCATGGTGCCACGTGGCCCAGTCATGGGCTGCCACGTGTCACCCCTCCAATGGTTGATGTGTTAAAATATATTTGACTCCCCAAGATTCGAAGTCGTGACCTCTCACTAGCCCAAAGGCCCCACAAATCTGTGCTACCACTACACCACACCATATTTTTTTTTAGTAATATGTTCCAAATATTATTTAAATGTAATTTTAAACTAAGGCGCCAAAGGGAGGGGCTTGGCCTTCGGCCCGGCTCCTAATCACATGTTTTAGCACCATATTACCATATTTTTCCACCCACTTAGGGGCTTAACCCAACTGACCACCATATTTGGCATATTCTTCGCCAGTTAATATGTTCCGCCATTTAAGTGGTCGCCTGCTATATTTAGCAGAGCACGCCTTTGTTATAACCATATGCATAAAAGGGAAGGCTTGTGGGATTCAACCTCGGGACCTCCGCTTAACCGCGCCCTAAATTTAGCCAATCTAACCAGCACGCCAACCATTGCACTTATTGCTTCACTGCCCGGGAATTGTATAAAAAGGGTCTTAGACAGTGTATTCAGGACACACAAGAGAACGAAGGAGGAAGATTGAGCCCATCCGTATAGTATGGAATTGTATGGACTGGTGTGGATTTTGGCACGTAGTTCAAGGTTTTCCAGCATTTATTGCAGGAGTGGTGGCATGTAAACCGAGGCAAGGGTGCCTCTTGGGCCAAAAAGTGTCCGACACGGATTGAAGCGTGGAGATAGTCATTTTTAGGTAAAACGATGCCACGAACGCAGTGGTGGTGTTAGTTTTCTGATTTGAGAAAATCTTCTGTGGCTTAACTCCAGAATGAGGTATACTTATGTATTTTGCCCATTTCTTTTGTGGAGTTAATAAAAAGACCTACCCATTTGAGAGCAGGACCCGGAGACGTAATCCACTAGGGAAGAACTCCGTTATCAAGTTATTTGTGTTCATATTGCATGATTATGTCTATTTCCTTTTGAGATTTTCTTTCTTTATGGTGTACTTTAGTTTATGATCATTTAATACAATTCTTTAATAAGTCACCTTTCGAAAATATCACGAATCATGTTGGTATCAGAGCAGTCGTCTTTGACTTGAATTGTTGAGTATGAATGCTTACTAGGACCAAGCATAAGCAGGGTGAAGGGACTCTTAAGAATTTCAATCCTGAAGTTTGTCGTGCATCATCTCGAAGGAAGAATATGGAAAAAGAGGACAAGCATGATGAACATGAGAAAAACCTTCACATGGTCTTTTATCGCATGTCAGAAATGGCCGAATGAATGTATGGAGATTACGAGAAGAGGATGAAGAAGAAAGGGAAGAAAAAGGAAGCACATGCAGATGATGATGCTTCGGTAAATCAAGGGATTGGAGGAGACCCTCCCGAGCCTCTGTCTTCGCCTTCAAGCTCTAGTTCTTCTTCCTCTAATACTTCTCATCACTCTCAGCATTCTAGCCATAAGGCCTCTTTTAAGAAACCATTATTAAAGCTTGATGTAAAGTTTGCTTTACCTATGTTTAATGGAGATGCTAATCCTGAAAAGTTAGAAAATTGGATCCGACAGCTTGAAGTATATTGTCGTGTTCAGCATATTGACGAAGAGGAAGTTAAAGTGCAATTGGCTTCTCTTCGGTTGGAAGGCACCACTCTCGTATGGTGGGAGAACAAGCTACAGGATAGGAGTAAGTGTGGTAATCTTCTTTCCTAATGGTCGAAATTTAAAACAGAGATAAGGAAGCAGTTCTATCCATTAGGGTATTTACATAAAGCAATGATGGAATGGAAAACTTTGAGACAGAGTAAAGGTCAGAACGTACAAAGTTTCACAGAAGAATTTAGGAATAAAGCTCTCACATTGAATATTCTTTGGATTCTTATGAAACTTTAATGAAGTATATTGGCGCACTTCACAGTTATATTCGTCATACTTTGCTCTTGTTTAACCCCACTAGTCTTGACGAAGTTYATGTGCAAGYCATTCACCTTGAGAAYAGGGGGAAACATGTTCAAGAAGATCCCACGAAGAAACCTTCCAATTTCCCACACAAAAAATTCAAGAAGTTCAAAAGGAAGGACAAGAAGACCGCTACAATAACAAGAGAAGGAGGAAAACCATCTTGCACTCATTGCAAGAGGAGTGGTCACGATGAARAACACTGTTGGAAACTACATCCGGAAAAGAAACCGAAACAGTTTGGTGGAAAGGGGAAGAGAAAGACCGTTGCTACAGTGCAACAAGATCTTGGTTATGAATCAAGAGATGAAGGAAAGATCATAGYGGTTGGAGTACAAGGTAAAGATTCTCTTCATGCTAGTTCAAGTTCCAATGATGAATCTCATATTGATGAACGAAAGATGAATGAGTTATTTCATATACGAGTTGTATCTAAGCATACTAAGATAGATACATTATTTGATCTGGGTTCCCAAGTAAACTTAATATCTGAAGCACTTGTCAAGAAGATGGGTCTTGTAACAAAACCACATCAAAAGCCTTGCCCTCTTGGTTGGGTATGTGATAAAGCAAAACTTATTGTCACCAAACAATGTAGGGTCAGATTTTCTATTGCTTCAGAGTTGATTGATGAAGTGGATTTGGATGTTGTACCGCTTTATATATGTGGCATCGTGTTGGGGAGTCCTTATATTTATGATATAAAAGCAGTCTTCTTTCGTCATGAGAACAAATACCACCTTACTAAATGGGGAGTGGAATATATTGTTAGAGCTCATAGAATGAGGGTAAATATGTCACTTGTTAGTGCAAGGCAAATGAAAAGACTCATAATCACTAATAATAGATATGTATGCATGGTCGTCAAACAGAAATATGTCGGGACATCTGACACTTTCCAAGGGCGTGATCCATCTCATAAAAAGGAATTAATTGATATTGTTTCTAAGTATGATGATATTTTTCAGGAACCAGATGGATTACCTCCTAAGAGGGAAATCCAACATGAGATACATCTTTAACAGGATTCTCCTCTTCCTAATGTGGGCATGTACATGATGTCAGTTGTGGAGATGATAGAGATAAAGAAGCAGGTACAAGGCTTATTGGATCAAGGAGTCATCAATCCCAGTTCATCTCCTTGTGGTTCTATGATCATGATGGTGCCAAAGGAAGATGGCACATGGAGAATGTGTGTCGATTACCAGGCTTTGAATAAAATCACGATGAAAAATCGATACCCTCTTCCTCGCATAGATGATTTACTTGATTAGTTGAAGAATGTTGTTTATTTCACTAAGTTGGATTTGTGCAGTGGATATCATCAAATCAGGGTTGCAGAACAAGATGCATGGAAGACTGCCTTTAAAACCAAACAAGGATTGTTTGAGTGGTTAGTTATGTCGTTTGGGCTTTGCAATGCTCCAACAACTTTCATGCGTGTGATGAATGATGTATTCAGGCCTTTCCTGGATGACTTTGTGATTGTATATTTAGACGACATTCTTGTTTTTAGCGGATCTTGGGATGAACATGTAAGGCATGTAAAACAAGTATTGGATGCTTTGCAAAGGGAAAAATTGTATGTGAAAATGTCGAAATGTGAATTTGGCAAGACTGCACTTGTGTACTTAGGTCATATCGTGGGAGGAGGACAATTGAAGATTGATCCTTCCAAAATTGAGGTAATTGTGAAATGGCCTGAGCCAAAAAGTGTGACTGAGATCCAAAGCTTCTTGGGTGCAGTCCAGTACTGGAGGAGATTCATTCCCAACTTCTCCTTTATAACAGCTCCTTTGCATGCCTTAACCAGTGTGAAGAACATTTTTTAGTGGGAAGGAAAGCAACAAAAATATTTCAACGTTTTGAAGGAGAAGATCAGTATCGCACCAGTATTAGCACTATCGGATCTTCAACAATCGTTCGATATCGAGACAGATGCTAGCGGATACGCTATGGTGCAGTATTGATGCAATGTCGTAAGCCTATTTATTATCACTCTGAGACTTTTAACCAAGTTGTTGTTAACTATCCTACATATGATAAAGAGTTGTATGCATTAGTTCAAATCGTAAAGAAATGGAAGCATTACTTGTTAGGGAAAGAAACAATTATACATAAAGATCACCAGCCCTTACAGTATCTTCAGGCACAGACCAAACTGCAACAATCTCAGCACTACAGATGGATGGATTTTCTACAACAATTTCATTTGGTAATAAAGTACAAGAAGGGTACAAGTAACAAGGTAGTCGATATGCTTTCTAGACCTCCTATTGCAGCTTCTATTATTTTGAAGAATACTTATTTATCTCATGATAGATATGTAGAAAAATATGCCATCAATGAATATTTTAAAGAAGTATATGAGAAGCTAACCCATGTTGCACAGGTAGAGAACTATTGTCTGCAGGGAAAGTTATTCTATCATCTTGGGAAGCTATGTATTCCTACAAGTGAACGAGTCCATGTAATACGAGAAGCTCACACTTCTCTTGTATCTGGGCATTTTGGGGTAGGAAAAACTATGGCTCATTTGCAGAGGTTTTGTTATTGGCCTCAAATGAAAGTAATTGTAACTAAATATGTAAAGGGGTGTGTGATTTGTTCTACTTGTAAGCCTGCTAATAGAAAATTGGGGCTATACTCACCACTTCATGTTCCATCCCATCCATGGGAAAGTATCTCCATGGATTTTGTAGGGGGTTTACCCATGACCAAAGGGGGTCATGATTATTTGTATGTCGTAGTGGATAGGTTCAGCAAGATGTGTATCTTGATGCCATGTAAAAAATAGATCACTACTAAGAAGACTGCTAATCTCTTTTTTCATCATGTTTGGGTTCACTTTGGGTTACCCACGTCCATTGTCTCGGATCGAGATACTCGATTCCTTGGGGATTTTTGGACTAGCTTGTGGAGAATGATGGACACCAAATTGAAGAGGATCACTTCTTTTCATCCACAGATCGACGGACAAACAGAGGTGGTAAACATAATAGCGGTACTTTTGCTTCGAGGCTACTACAACAAGCATCCTAAGTTATGGGATGAACATATACCCTATGTACAACATGTTTATAACTGATCTTTACATTCATCCACTCAGAGTTCACCTTTTCAGACACGCTTTGGGTACCTACCAAAGGTTCCTTTGGAATTGATGTATGGGAGAGATGTCGATGTGAATGAAGAACAAACAAAGGAGAGAGTATGCAAGTTCATCCAAAGGATTCAGCAGATACACCAGGCAGTCAGGAAACAGTTGGAGAAGAGTCAAGCACAGTATAAAGCTAGGCATGAAAAGCACAGGGTTGATCATCAGTTTCAGTTTGGAGATCGAGTATGGTTTTACATTAGCAAGGAATGATTGAAGGGTGAAGGCAAGAAACTCAAGCCCATATGATATGGACCCTTCACTATTTTGGAGAAAAGCGGCACTAATGCTTTTCGTTTAGATCTTCCACCTTATATGCAGATTTATTCAGTTGTGAATGTAGAGAACTTGAAACTTTTTTAGCCTCCCATGATCATGGATCAGGATGAGGAAGTTTCAATACCTTCAGTTGATGAATTTTCACCTGAGTACTTAGATGAGTTACAGGAAGATATCATCCTGGACAAAAGGACGAGGACTTCATGAAGGGGTGATGTTGATTATCTTCGAGTAGGCTTAAAGGGCACACATCCAAGCAAGGCAAAGTGGATTGAGAAGGATAAGGTGAGGGAACTCTTCCCTCACTTACCAGTTGATTAATGAAAGATTTTGGTGGTCCAAAAATCTCTCAGTGGGAAGGCGTGATCCAAAAAGGATCCAGAGAAGGTTAAGAACAACTCAGAACGCACATAAGCAACCTAGAACTCTCATAATGGCTTCAGCAGGTAGAGAAAGGGAAAAAATTCATATTTCCCAAAACTCAGTAAAAAGGGCATGATCGCGAAGAGTGCTTCGCAATATTTCTAACGGCGTAAACGGCTCGTCAAACGGAGTTATGGATCAAAAGTTATAAGCGGTCAAAGTTCAGTCAAACTTGGTCAAAAGTCAAAAAGTCAAAGTGACACCTGGCACCTCTGCAAGGGTGACACGTGGCACAATTGAGTTGGCATGGGATGGCATGGAAAGGATGGCAGACACGTGGGCATTTAGATAATGACACATGTCAGTTTCATGTGCGAATCATGTGGTGACAAGTGGCATTTTCTTGGACAAATTATATGGTGCCACGTGGCCCAGCCCCTAATCACATGTTTTAGCACCATACAACCATATTTTTCTTCCCACTTAGGGGCTTAACCCAACTGACCATCATATTTAGCATATTCTCCGCCATTTAATCTGTTCCTCCATTTAAGTGGTCGCCTATTATATTTAGCAGAGCATGCCTTTGTTATAACCATATGCATAAAAGGGGAGGCCCATGAGATTCGACCCCGAGACCTCCACTTCACCGCGCCCTAAATTTATCCAATCTAACCAACACACCAACCACTGCACTTATTGCTTTACTTCCCAGAAATTGTATAAAAAGGGGCTTAGACAGTGTATTCGGGACACACAAGAGCATGAAGTAGGCAGACCAAGTGCATCTATACAGTACGGACTTGTACGGAATTTGGCACACAGTTTGAGGTTTTCAGCATTTATTGTAGGAGCAGTGGCATGCAAACCAAGGCAAGGGTGCCTCTTGGGCCAAAATGCGTTCGACTCGGATTGAGGCATAGAGATAGTCATTTTTAGGTAAAACGACACCACGAATGTAGTGGTGGTGTTATTTTTCTGATCTGAGCAAATATTCTGTGGATTAACTCCAGAATCAGGTATACTTATGTATTTTTTCCAATTATTTTATGGAGTTAATAAAAAGACCTACCCATTTGAAAGCAGGACCTGGAGACGTAGTCCACCAGGGACGAACTCCATTATCAAGTTATTTGTGTTCATATTGCATGATTATGTCTCTTTCCTTTTGAGCTTTTCCTTATTTATGGTGTAGTTTAGTTTATACTCATTTAATACAGTTCTTTAATAAGTCACCTAACAAAAATATCCTGGATCATCTGCTTTCATTAATTTAACATTGAAATCTTTCCCGAGGACAATACAAGCACATGCATGATAATAATAAGTCGAACCAATACATTATTGTTTACCATTTATCCCAACAATTTGTCGTGAACCAAATGCTTAAATTATTAGAATAAACCAGAAGTACACACCATGTACATAATGTGAGTGTGGAGCACAACTCCAAGATAGATAATTTACACAATAGCTCCTTAAAGAATAGGGGAATCCGCTCCAAATAACCAGTTACATTCATACATCACCATTCACATGTCTCCAATAATGAAAACATTATCTCTTATATATAACTATTCACATTTGCACATGAGGCCCCTTTACTGGTAGGCTGACCCTATTACATATATATTTACACATTACATGTACATTTAGACTCATATATGCCCCCCCTTGGGGTCATATCATATACATTTAGCCATATATATGCCCCCTTTGGGTCATAACATAGTACTTTCATTCAAAAAGCTTTGTCCTCAAGGCTTTGCAATTAAAGGCTTCACATGTGATGAAACCAAGTAATATGATTTTCTTATATTCATGCTTTCTTCATT
>JASDQU010312532.1:0-10845 GCA_032191745.1 Picea mariana | reverse complement strand
TTCAGGACAGAGTAATACTCTACAACAAAACCATTGGAGATTTTACACACTGATCTATGTGAACCAATGAGGACAAAAGGGATGAATTGAAAATAGTATTTTATGGTACTTATTGATGCTTACACAAGAATGACTAGAGTCCATTTTCTAAAGAAAAAGTAAGAGTCATTCAAATGTTTCAAGATATTCAAAGAGATGCTTGAAAAGGAGATTGATTTGAAAATAAAGTAATTGAGATCATACAATGGAGGTGAGTTCGTGTCAAAAGAATTCAGGCATTTCTCTGAAGAACATGGAATAAAAAGACAATTCTCAGCAGCTAGGACACCTCAACAAAATGGAGTCGTTGAAAGGAAGAACATAATTGTATAGGAAATGGCCTGAACCATGTTGAAATATTCCAAGTTGTTTAATATCTTTTGGGTACAAGTAGTGCATACAGTCATTCATATCTTAAATAGAGGAATGATTAGAAGAAACAATGACAAGAATCCATATGAATTGTGGAAGAGAATACCGACGAATGTCGAGCATTTTAGAGTGTTTGGAAGCAAATGTTACATAAAAAGAGAAGATATTAAGATTGGAAAATTTGACTCTCGGGTTGATGAAGGAATAATGATTGGATAATCAAGCAAAATTAAGGAATACGAATGCTACAACCTAAGACATAACAAAATAGTGGAAAGCATCAATGTAAATATTGATGAAACAAATGTGTTGAAGACCAGGGAAGAAAGAAGAAATTGAAAAGAGCAGGAAGCAGATAAATAACCAGAAGATAAGCAACCCAAAGCTGAGAAAGAAGGAATAAAATACAATCATCAATATCTCCAGACATATTCTAAGACACCGAAATGTTGGTGTCAGAATAATCATCCACTAGTGTTACGAGGAAAATCTCTCTATGGCTAGGTTGAACCACAACAAACGAAAATGACTGCATAAATCGAATATATTCCAACAATATGCTTATTGACTCCCTTCTCAGGTTATCTGAGTTATTGACCGAGGGTTCATGTCATTCAGGGTTCCAACAAAGCCTCTAACTATCGACCCTTCTGGTAAACCAGAAGGCAACGTAGTGCTCGGAAGGTACTGCACAATCTCACCCGAGATAGATATAGATGGTTGACTGTAAGGATCAGGTGTTTACAATCTAAGACAAACTAGGGGATAAAGGATTTCTTGATTAAGTCCCTATTCTGTGAACTGTTACTATAATCTACTTGTTCCTAGGAATTGCATGCATATAACTCAAAATATAAATGGATTCTAATAATGCATTTGGTTATTCATCAATTATAATCATTTATTGCAAGAAGTTAAAGATATATAGACATTCAACACATTACACAGAGATTATTGTGGTTCACCCCTCCTGGGCTACGTCCACAAAGATCTGGCTCTTGGCTCTTTTATTATGGTAGTTCTTGATTTCCTTGTGCCACACACTTACATTTATCCGGAAAAGTGGGTAAGATCTATGTGAGGCAAACTAGATCGCATCAAGCTCTACAGCCTGTAGTCTAATCCTCAGATTTACCTTCCCTCCTATCTTTTCTTTCTCAACAGATTACAAAACTCGGTTCATACAACTCAAAACCCTTCACGTATCACTGACAGTAATACTCGGAACAATCGTAATCCTCATAAAAACTAACATAAAATCAACAATGACAACAACAACAACAACAACAACAAAACCACACCCCCTATATGATACTTTCCTATCTATATTTATACATTTCAGGATCATTAGCCACTTACAGAATATTACCAAAATCCTAACCCTTCTTATGATAGGTTTTTCTCCCATGCGTGTGTTGTTCTTCCTCCAGTTGTCACTTTCCTCTGTGAACGCTTTCTTGCATTCACTCGTGCTGATATTTGTCCAGTTGTCACTTCAATTTCCTACACGCTTTCTTTCCCATGATCGTCCTTCTTTCCACTTCGGCCTGGTGCCAACAGTCCCCCAACGCTAACATGTGACTCATCCCGAGTCACCTAATTGCACTATGCTTCCTCGATCTCCCTAGTGATTGTTTGGAACTTCTCCTGCAATTCTATTGCTTTTGTCAGTGCCTGTGTGGTTTTCTCCTTGATAATATCGATTGTTTGCACTGCTACTTCTTCGCTTATCAATCCTACGCATTCTAGATGAGTCTGTGTTGACTATGTTCTGGCTTCTTATGCCTGCTCTAGTACTGCTACTATCCGTTCTTGCAACGGTTCTATTTGAGCCTGACGCTCATGTTTCTTTGTTTGCATAGTGAGAAGTTTTGCCTATAACTTCTTTAACTCTTGTGTCCCCTTGACCCATTATGGAATTGGGATGGTTTTCTGTTGCTTCTTGAATTCTTGTATCTTTGTGTTTATCCTTTCCTCCTCCTTGTCCCATTGTTGGACCTGTGGATCCTCTTCCAGCTTTGTCCAGAGTTGTGCTGCTTTATCCAGCAAGTCGGTTGTTGTGCTAACTTGTTTTTCCAGCTTCTGTAGTTTCACTGTTGCTTCCTTCTTCCTCTGCTCCTTTAATGTTGGTGGAGTTGTTGGTATAATCTGTCCACAGAGAGTCTCGATCTCCTTCTGATATTGATCAATTACCTGCGCAATCTGATCGATTTTTTCCGCCGCTGGGAGTTCACTTTCTTGCGCAGTAGTTGGAAGTTTCCTGAAAATATCTTCCACTCTACGTTCCAACTCAGTTATGCGTTCCTTCTCCTCCTGCATTTCTGATTTTTCCTGCACGCAAACTGTTTCCAGTGTTTCCTTCTTCTTTGTTACTTGATGTAGCTCGACCAAGTTTATGTGCTCGAGACTGTATCTCATGGTCGACGCTAACCTGCAATTGGTTTAAGGCCTTTGCTGGCATCTGTGTTAAGACCAATTGGATCTAATCAAAGTCCTTCAATGGTGTTTATCCCACAATCTCATCCATTTGTAGCATGCTTGGCTTTATGTAAACCGTGTAATGTGGTTTAGGAAGAATTGAGTCACGTCCTCCTACCTCCATTCATTTTGTGGTCTGTGTGCTTGATGGTTCTATGCCTCTACTGCTACTTGTAATCTGGGCTTCTCTGAATTTCTTCAGGAGTTGCCCCATTTCTACCAGCTCCTTCTACAGTTTATCCCTGTGGTGCGTTGCATGATCAAAGTCCTCTGCGAGGCAATCCTAGACCATCCTGACAATCATCGCGCCATCATCCTCTGTGATTGTGTATTCTGGTGGTGGTCGTTGTGCCTTTGATTTATTGTGCGCACCTATTTCCTATACTGTTAGTCTCTTAGTTCCCCCTGGTTCCCTTGTGATGAGGTTCGTCATGGTTTCCTGTTCTCCCTCAGCTGGGTTCTACTATTCATTGGTTGGCTGAGTGGTTTATGTTCTCACCTTCTAGGTCCCTAGCTGCTCTGAGCCGCCCTCTGTATGAGTCAAATTGATTTGGCCCGTTCTTGGTTTTTTAGGTACTAGGAATTATGGAGGGTGTGTTTCCACCTGCAGAGCCCCTCCTTCTATTGTTTGTCACGGTACTGCTCTGGGTATAGTTGGGATTTTCCATTCATCCGACCACTTGTGGATGATCATGTCAATGTATTCCTCGGTGATGCAGTAGCACATTTGTATCCACTTTTTATGTGGGTCATGTCTTGGCTGTATCCACATGGCTTGTCGCCTAGCCCAGAAATTGGTGATGCCCCCGAATTGCGCGACAGCCTCTGGTGTTATCCTCCATTCTCGATTGATTGCTTCTTGCATTTCTCATAGGTAAGCTTCGAATATAATTCCATTTTCCTTCTTATGCTTGGCCAGTGGCACATATTTTAGGACACGATATCTCGCTGCTCCTGGTTATGGTGTGGTATAGAAGGTGAAGTGGTCCGGTTCTTTCCATCCTACGAAAGCGATGAGAGTAATCAGCCATGAAAAATGAAATTTCGTACCTGCTTCCTGTGTGTATTTACAGTCTATTTGGAACAAGTTTGACAGATATGGTGCCCAGCTCATGAAGGTGCCTTCTGTGCACTGATCTGCAACTGCAATGACTGTTGTCGGTACTTCATCTTTGCGACATTTTATTAGCAGCTTGCAGGCTAAGATATTTGCTCCCAGTTGTGCCGTGGCATCATTAATTCGCTTGATTATAATGCCTCTCATTCCCCTATCGGTGCCATATTTCTTCTTCATTTCTTCTACCAATGATTTTTCCTTGGACTTGTCATCCAGTATCAGTGTGGGATCCATACCCCGGATGGGTAGTCCTGTAATCTACGCAATAAGTTCAATAGTTATGGGAACGGATTTGTCCAACCATACATCCCCTCCATGCGTAACTGCTAATAGTTGCTTGATGCATGTCATCATATATTGGCATATGCCAAAGTGTGGTATCTTCAGCAATCCTAAGATTCTGGTTCTGTCCAGTCTAGCTGCCCACTGGCATGGCATAGTGATAGTTCCTCCGAGAGGGTTCACAGCTATTGTCTCCGTAAAGACTTGTGATGCAAGATTTGGATATTTTCTTTCATCTGCTACGTCATGGTCAGAAAATTTGAGCTTTCCGACTTGACCCAATAGCTACGAGTCCACCTGTATTCCTTTTGGTGTGCGAGGTAGCACAATCTCTACAACTTGTTTCTTTTGAGGCGAGCTCGGTATCTGAATCATGTCTTCCTACTATGTTGGCTAGTTCGAAGTTCCAGCAACTTTTGGTTGTTGCTTCGCCATCCATTCTTCCCAAGCCTTGACCATTTCACCAGTCGGCTCGGCTGAAAAAGAAAATTCTGGGATGGGTATTTGTGGAACATTTGGTTGGACCTCTACTTCCGAGTTATGTGTGCTTCCGTTTATTTCCATGGCTTCTTCGGTGTTTTTTGTCTATCCTTCCTGATGAGTTCCTACTACTTCATTATGAGGTTGTTACGTTGCTTCCGGTGTGTCCTCTTTCTTGGTTTCTGCTTGGTGTTACAGGATCTCTTCCTGGATTGGTGTTGATTCAACTGGAATGTCCTCTGGCAACGGGATTTTGTCAATATCGACGATCACCGGTGACTGTTGGTCATTCTCTTCCTGTGTCCCTCGTGACCTAGTTTGAACCCTAGTAGGTCTGACTATCTGGCTTGGTTCTGCAAGCTTTGGTGGTGCCATACTGGTGTCTGGTGGACATTTGCTTGGTTCAAATAGCTCGGATAAGCTCTACGATCTCGCTCTATGCGGTCGGGCTGCTCTTTCTATTTCTTCATTCTTCTTGTGTGAATAGACTAATTGTTTATGTGCTCATGTGTTGTATGGGTGTGTCATGAAGCTTGTTTAGGATGCCTCCTACCTTGTGCGATTAATGCACCATAAGTGTGGTTTCAATGCATCCACGGTGGTTTATTACCTACCCTTATAGCTACTTTGTCAGCGACATCCCATACGTCCTTTCCTTGCTTTAATTATGTCGCATGTTGTCCTGTCAGTGTGCTTTTACTAACTTTCCTTTTCCCGCTTATTTCTTTTTCTGATATGGCCATTGTCTTTTCCCTCACTGGTTTCGTGTTGCGTATGCGACTTGTCCGTCATGTTGTTTTTTTTTGTTTTTTGTTTTTTTTACTGCGTGGTGGGTAGTCGACTATCCTTGTATAGCTTCAGCCGACTCCTGTTGATCATTCCTCTGAGGTCTGCGCCTGCTAGATCTTTCAACTGTACATATCCTTCGTCTGTGACAGCTTTTACCTCGTATGGACATAGCCAATGCATTCTCAGCTTCCCTAGGTGTTGTAGCGCTTTACTATTGTAGAGCAATACTAGATCTCCTTCCTTGAACATCTTTCTCTTGATTTGGTGGTCGTGCCATGCTTTGTCTCTCGCTTTCTGTACTTGTTGGTGGAATCCTGCCAAGATTCAGTCTTCCTCCATTGACAGTAATTGATCCATTCTTTCCTGGAATGAGCCTCGTTCTGTCATTTGTGTGATAGTTGCTACACGTAGACTAGGTATTAGAAATTCTAATGGCACTATTGCTTCTTGACCATAGAACAGTTTGAATGGTATGTGACCTGTCAACTTTTTGCATGTGGTTCTATACACCCATAGTACTGTTGGTACCTTGAGATCCCAATCATCCCTGTTGACGTTACATATCTTCGTCAGGGCGTTCTCTAGAATTTTGTTGAAGGCTTCTACTGTTCCATTAGCCTATGGGTGATACGGTGTGCTTTTTTGGTGATGAACTTCAAACTCTTTGAGCATCACATAGATGGTGTTGTTGATGAAGTGTGTTCCTTGGTCACTCATAAAAATTCTTGGGCACCCAAATCTAGTAATTACCTGTTCGAAAAGAAAGTGAGCAGTTGTTCCTGCACTGCAATCTTTTACTAGTGTGGCTTCCGCCCATCTTGTTAAATATTCAGTCGTGGTGATAATATATCTCACCCATGTTCTCTTGGCGAGTGGGTTAATGGGTCCCACAAAGTTTATTTCCCATTTGTCGAATGTCTGAAGTGTCACTTGTGGTCGTAGTGACATCTCATCCCTTTTGTTGGGTTTGTCGACCCGTTGACAGACATCACATTGCTGACAATATTCTTTCGAGTATCTATGTATCGTTGGCCACCATAATCCTGCGCGGTAGCTTTTCCTGTGTAGTGCCCTCCTACTATTCCTTCGTGGGCTTCTGCTAAAATTCTCGGTTGTTCGTGGTCTAGTACGTATCTTCGTAAGATTCTATCTGTGCCCATTTTGTATAGATGCCCTACGATCAGTTGATAGTCGGCTGTGTGAACTACCAGATTATTCTTCTACGCAGTAGTATATCCTTATGACACAGTACCTGTTCTCAAGTACTAGATGATCTCTGCGAAGTAATCATTAGCAATCTGTACTGAGAAGAGTTGTGCATCTGGAAAGTTGTCTTCCAAATTTGTTAGTTCCTCTCCATTTGTGACCCTCGATAGGTGGTCAGGCCCTACATTCAGTTTCCCTGGTTTGACTATTACCTCGAAGTCAAATTCTTGAAATAGCAGTAACCATCGACAGATTCTCCCCCCCAACACTGGCTTGTTAACTAGGCATTTCAGGGCTGAGTGATCTGTGAACATCTTAAAGTGTTTTCCCAATAGGTAATGTATGTATTTATGTAGTGCGTAAACCATAGCTAAGCCTTCTCTTTCTGTTGTGTTATAAAAAAATTTTGAGTATGATAATTTCCTTCTTGTGAACGCTATCGAGTGATCCAAGTCTCCTTCTCTCGTTTGCGCTAAAATAGCTCCAAGTGCTATTGTTGATGCATCTACATGTACATGGAATGTCTTTTCCCAGTCTAGAAATACCAATATTGGTGCGGTGACCATCTTTTCCTTCAGGATATCCAGATCGTGTTGGCACTCATCATTCCATTGATACTTAGTATCCTTCCTTAATAATTTTTCCATAGGTGTTGTAATTTTTGCATATCCTTTGATGAATTTCCTGTAATATCTCGTATGTCCTAACGTTGCTCTTAGTTGGCGAACTATTTTTGGTGCTGGTAGGTTAACAATGATTGGGATTTTGGCCGAATCCACTAGTAAACCCTGTTTGCATACTATGTGTCCCGGTAGTATCCCAAATGGTGTTCCAAATATGCATTTATTGATATTCAGTGATATCTGGCACTGTCTGCATCATTCTAACATCAGTCGTAAAACTTCCACATGGTTTTTTAACAGGCTATAAACCATCCAATCATCTAGCTATACTTCGAGAAATTGGTGGATGAATTCCTTAAATGTTGCGATGACCACTCTGGAGAATATCTCAGGTGCATTCTTCAATCTGAATGGCATGATTGTGTACTCATAAGATCCCCATTCTGTTGCAAATGTGGTCTTGTGTCTATCCTCTTGTGTTATCTTAATCTGATGATATCCCGAGAATCCATTGGTGAATGATTATAAGGCTTTGTGTCCTCCTATGTTCTCGAGTACTTCATCCGTGAATGGTGTGGGGAATGGGTCGTGTAAGAATGCATCATTCAACTTCCTCAAGTCGACGCATATCCTGATCCACCTTCCTTGTTTCTTGTCCTGTACTACCATCAGGCTTATCCATTCTGATTCTTCGACTAGTTCGATGATGTCGACCTCGAGCATCCTGTCAATCTCATCTTTAACTTTTTGTTTGTAGATGGGTTTCAGTCTATATGGTCGGTTTTTAATGGGTCTTGCATCAGGTCTGAGTGGTATATTAATTTCTCCTAATTCTCTGCCTATTCCTTTCATCTCTGTAAAGGTCGTGGGAAAAATGTCGTTGTATTCGCGCAACAATTCTGTGATGCTTTCTAGTGTCTTTTCGTCCCAATAATCTCCAATGCTAACCATTTTTGGCTGCTCGGCGGTCCCTATGTTAACCTTCTTGGTCTTGATTGGCGTAGAGATGACCTCTCATTCTAAGGGTGGTCCTTCCACATTTCTCTCACTTTCAACTTCTTCGATTTGAATATTGCATGGATCATCTTCATCTGGTGCTTCTTCTTGTACATGGTAGCATGACAACAGTTCCTTGACTGTCTGCTTATTCTGTTGTTGTACCTCTGTGATAACTTCCACTTCTGATTATGTAATGAATATGACATCTCTGATCCATTTTAGGGTCATGTCTATGTTGGGGTTCTCATGCTCGAATGAGAAAGTGGCTGTAAAATTATGTTGGAGTGGCGCTCATGTCTTGGTTCCTTTTCGCAATTCCTGGTCTATATACCAATTCACTGGTATGCCTTCTAAAGTATGAATGAAGTGGTGGGACCATTCTTCTGGTGGCATCATTTTCCATAGTGTTTTACACGCCTCCAAGTGTTATGCTGGTATTCCTAGTCCATCATATTTTTGTCAGTTGTTCCATATATGTTCTGCGATGAACCTTATGCGCAGTAATCATTTGCATTGGTACCAATCTATGATAGTCTCTTTGTGCACACCCCACCATCTTGCAGGTGTAGCCTTTAGTGATAAATCTAGTGCTAATAGTCTCTGGTTCTCTAATAATTCATCTTCGTATTGTGTCAAGAAATTTTCCAAATCATTTAGCCCGTGAAAATTGGGTGGTTCTCTAATTTTTGTGCCAAGCCATCTTAATGCACGGTCTATTCTTGCACACCCTCTTGTGGATACTTCATGTAGTCTTTGTTGCCAGTTTTCTAACCCAGTCTCTGAGTTCATTGTGCATGAAGTAATTCTCCACCAACTGAGTACCCCGTCTGCAATTGGGTTTATATAGTCTGCATCGTGCGCAGTTGTTCTATACAACTGGCCGATTTCATCTAGATCCAGACAAGTGGGTTCGACGAACCTCTCGCCTTCTGATGGGTCGAGTGGGGCTATAACCCTATAGTCTCCCAACTCAAATGTCATTTTTCTGGTCTTCAAGTTAATTATGGCCTGGTTGTCGAACGCCCAATCCAGACCAAGTAGCACTGGGTAAGGTGTTGTACCATCTACTATTTTGAAGACTTCAAAGTTTTCCTTAGTGTGCACACCATCCAAATCTACGGTTACTTCTTTCAATCTACCTATTGGTAGAACTCTATGTTGATTTGCTAGCTTTAATTGAACAATTTAGTTTCCCAGTGTAGGTTCTCCCATGCATTTCCATGTGGTTTTTGGTAGTATGTTCACCTCGGATCCTAGATCTAGTATAATATCTCCCATGTTGAAATTCCCAATGTTAGCATTGATTCTAAATTCTAAACTTGTTCTTCTTCTTGTGTGTAGGTGGTTGACAGTTTTCAGTTCTGGATTCTGTTTTGTCTCACTACTGCATTTCTTTAGGATGTTTTTAAATACTTTGATAGATGAGGGATCACCTAACATTTTGATGCATGATTGAAAAAAGTGTTTAAGAGTTATTACTTGTTCCTTAGGTTGTATTATGTTGGTATGGTCTAGTCATGGCTGCATGTCATATTCCGGAGCTTCCTTGCTCTGTTGTGCATTCAGCGTTATGTCCTCCTTCTAGAATTCTTGTCGGGCTTCTGTAAAGATCTCCTTTTCCTTTTGCACGTCGAACTTCTTCCTGGGGTCAAGGTTCTTCTTTACCCATTGGTTCTATGCTGGGTCCAGTCGAACTGCATTGTTTCCTATTTCCATTCCTCCTCGAGTGACTATGTTGATGTTTCATCCTTCATCCCTTGCTTCGAATGAAATCCACTGAACATTCTGGTTATTTTGGTTCCTTTTTTCCTGGATCTTTACGAGTAGGGTCGGACATTCCTCTATATTGTGTTCTGAAGCACGACAATTGTAAGGTAGCTAGAGAGGTAGTGGGGGGGCCCAAAGGGCCCATAGTGATAATAGTGGAGGTCATTCAATGTAAGGTGGACTAGGTCCACCATATTATTAAATAAGGCCCACTATGGTAGTTAGATATAATAAATGTAAGAGGACTTCTTAGAAGGTTCTACTTCTAGAAGATTCCTCATCTAGAATGTTCTTAGGTGATGGTAGCACTATATAAAGGGGTTCAAGCAATGTAATAAGACATGAAGAGAAGTATTGTGTTTGGAGCGGTAGCTCAATAGGAGGATGCCCCCTCGAAGAGGCAAGTGAACAGGAGAGGATCCCTTCCATAATAGGATCCATTGTATGGTGTTGCCCTACCTCAAGGGTTTGGTAATAATATAGTGTGGTTTCTTCTATTTTGATTTGTGGATCTATTATGTATTCAATATTCATGGTGATTATATTTGTATATCATTATTTGGTTCTTCACAATTGGTATCAGAGCACTTTCCTTGGCAGGAGTTGTGGGCAACTATTTTTTATTTTTACAGATTTTTTTTTCGGAGAAGAAAAAAGAGGGCCGCGACATTCCAGAAATTTTCAGTATATTTT
>JASDQU010312531.1:3623-17156 GCA_032191745.1 Picea mariana | reverse complement strand
TTCCTGGGATAATCTATTCAGCGAAGAGTTTGTTGAGAAGCTGGGAGCGATTATTGTAAAACTTCACAAGAAAAGGGCCGAATGCAAAAGCCAGATGGAAAAGCAATCTGTCCCATAGGCTATTTTTAGCCTCGTGGACGTTAAAAATACTTTCATTTCATTTCATTTCATTTCAATGGAGGTATTGATGCTTGTGATGATGCAAGAGTGGAGTAACTAAGGTTTGATGATTCAAACTCTAGGATGGACATGTAGATTTGGAGGTTAGTGTTGGAGATATTACACACTCACCTATAGTTATCTTCCTAAGTTTACAGTCCAATGTTGAAAACTGTTCCCTATATGAGAATATTCTCTCTAGAGAATATTCCCCTACAAAATAGGATGTTCATCTTCAGCTTAGAGCCTTGTACTTTTGGGATGTAAGTCTAGGGAAAGATCATGGAGTTATTGTATCCTTGATGATCAATGGAGGTATTGATGCTTGTGATGATGCAAGAGTGGAATAACTAAGGTTTGATGATTCAAACTCTAGGATGGACATGTAGATTTGGAGGTTAGTGTTGGAGATATTACACGCTCACCTATAATTATCTTCCTAAGTTTTACAGTCCAATGTTGAGAACTCTTCCCTATATGAGAATATTCTCTCTAGAGAATATTCCCCTACAAAATAGGATGTTCCTCTTCAGTTTAGAGTTAGTTACACTCAATTAGATTAGTGAAAGTTGTGACTCAGTGGAAGTTTTTCTAGGTCCTAACAAGCTGCCAACTAGGTCTGTCTTTGACGTCAAGTTGGCTCTGAGTTTCAACTGTCAAACAAGGGGTTGCTGCCGTTTTATAACAACAAACTGTTCAGTAACTTCTTTGTAGTTTTCTTACGGTTACATAGGCCTTTTAGGTGCTCTAGCATGTAGTTTTTGTCACCAAGATGTTAGCACATGCATACCATAAAATATGTAACATACCTAGAGATCATTACAGCTGAAATAATGTTGTTCTAAACTCTAACATACATGAAAATGTACACAACTATTTTTGGTCAACATGACCTTGGACTAAACCCCCCCGGGGAAAACCAATTTGGAATATGAGTGTATATATGTGGAGAATAGAAGGTGGAATACAACAAGTACAATAAACAAATGAACTTGATACAATAGTGGCTTGACTCAAGTTGCAACACAAGTCCAAGAGGTAGAGATGAGCCCTAGCATGGTGTGCCCTCCTCACAAGTTGACTAATCCACTGAAATGAAGCGCTCTAGCTGCTAGAAGCTCTGATGGATAAACCCTTGTACGAAACTATGAATCTGTAATGTCCCCCACCTCTTGATGAAGAGGTCTGGGAAGACTTAGTGGTCTAGTCATCCTCACTAGACTATAGTCTCATGCAGCATGGGGAAAGGTCAGCTAACTCAATGTTATATTTTGAAGTTGACTTGGAAAAAGGTAAAAAGGGTAAAAAAGTAATTCAATGAAGGAATAGAGCGCTTGAGGTTGAGTTAGGAGTTGACCCTAGGGGTTAACTTAACTCAACAGAGAAACATGAAAGAAGTATAAAGGAAATCCTAGGGTGCACCTCTCATTCATCTTGGATATCATTGCATTTGGTTATTGAGCTCTTGAGCACATAGTTTTGAGGGTTTTTAGATTACAAACCCTAGAGAACAACTCAGTGGTGAAAGATTCCACTCACCTTGTTCCAAGCTTGGTCTCTGGGATGAAATACTCCATCCACACCATTCTATAGTCTTCACAGGTTCCACCATCAATCCAAGAGAGCAACAGGGCCGTACCATTGAGGGTTTTCCAATAGGGGCGCATCATTTCATGAGGAAGAGTTCGATCCAGCCTTGTGACAGGGTCTAGTGACATTCTAGCATTTGGGTTTTGCTTGCAGGGCCTTGTTCATCAGTTTGGGAGTATTTTTGGAGAGTTACTTCGGCCAGATTATTATCTATAGCCTTGGGACGGTTTTGAGAGAAGGAGGGCGCAACTGTGATTCAGATCTTGGCAGTTTGAGGGGGTTACACCTCAGATCTGACCCGAAGACTTCTCCTAGCGGCTTGTGGCAACCCGATCTATCTTTCTAGAGAGTTTCAAGGGATTTGGAGGCCTCCTTCATCATGGCTGAATTATTGGGCATTGCAGGGTTTCAGGAGGGCGCAGTCTTGATTAGGGTTTCAGCAGTTTGGAGGGGTAAGACTTGGCATCTGGACTTCAGACTTCAGGGAGGGTTTCCCCTTGCCCTGATCTATCTTTCTGTGGATTTTGGCATCATTTGAAGGTCTCCTTCAGCTGGGCTGAAACCTTGGCCTTCTCATCTATTCAGCAGGACGTGCCAACAACCAGGGGGTTGGACGTAACCCTGGTTCTTATTGTATCTAGTCTTCATTATATATTCAGCCTTTGGAGGCTTATTTTGTATTGCTGAGAGCATTTTGTAGCAACTCATATATTCGTTCTTGGAGCCATCTGATGTTATTCCAGATCTGCATCCATTTTGTATTAGGTTCTTTCTTTTCATAGCAATAAAGGTCAGATCTATGCTTTTGGGTTCCATATCTTGTGTACTGGTTAGATCTTGTGTTTGCATTCAGTTTATCTTCAGATTTGTGCTTAATAACTAAATATAACCCTAAGGCCGAAACTTGAGAGGCCAACCTGCAAACAGACACAAACAAACAAGTAAATCAGTGGTCAGTTAGTGTTTGAAGCGAAAAAATTGGCTTGGGAACATTACAGAATCTATGTTGTAGCTCTCCACTGAAACTGTCCTCAAAGAAAATTGACCACTACAAGTCCTCCCTGCTAGCTGTGCACCCTCCTCCTCAAGTGTGCCCTCCTCCTAGCAAGAACAATCTCCACAAATAAATGAGGGTCTAAGCTTCCTGGCTACCTCCATGAATGGGGGTGCCCAAGCTTTCCTCACTCAATGCGACCATCGTCTCCTCAATGCTCCCTCTCAAATGCTTCAAGTGAACATAAGAGTGAATGATCCTCCCTTTGCTCTATGCACCCCTCTGAAGGAAACATGAGAAAACCTAAAGTATGTGTGGATGATATCATCTCATTTCATCCCTAATCAATGGTTGAGATCCCTCCAAAAGAATCTCAACTCAAAGCCCACTTTACTTAAGTTTCCATAGTTTCACTTTATGTCCCTCAATTCATCCACAAAGTGAATTAATAATCATTTTAGGCTAAAATGACCAAATTTCACTTTTGACTTAAATCTTCCAAGTCAAAGTGAAATTAGACATAAATTACATGGTACATGGTACAAATTATTTCCCTCTTGTGTTTATAGGCTCACAAACACAAGGTGACCACTTTCCAAGGTACCCAAATCTCAACACTCTCTCTTACAGAGGAAAGTTCCCTTCACCACCAATATCATCCCTATAGTGGACATGGCTGCCTACTGGCAAATAATCGGTGAGTATGGTTGTACCCTGATCAATGAAAGTAGTCTCTGGCACATATCTGCTCAATTTGCGTGATCTATAGATGGAAGTGTCTCTCCACCTATCCAAGATCACTTAGATCTTGGTATCAAATCAAAGATCTCAACCTTGCTCTCCCACCAAGGATTTCTACCTCCAGGCATCTTGCCAACGGTCACTACTTTTGGCATCTCACCAAGAGTCACTCTCTTGGCATCTTACCAAGAGTCTCCCCCTCTTGGGATCTCACCAAGAATACCTGGATCTCGACATCTCACCAAGATCCTCAACTTGGCCTCTTGCCAAGTAGCTTCCACCTGAAGTGGAACCAAACTTGATCTACCTGTCTCCGTAGCCAAGTAAGGTTCAAGCCTCCATGGTGCCCTGCCGCTCCTCCTCATCAATCTCTAATGCTCTAAAGCCCTTGCACCAACCCTCTGTCTTGGCAACTCTGAAACTGAAGCTGTCCCAGGTGGACCAGTCACCCCTGATGATGGTGTCCATGAAAACTGAGTCTAAGTTCTCTCTGAATCACTACTATGAGTCAATAGGTCCTCCTCAACTCTTTCTCCCCACCTGATGTTGGATGGTGTAACAAATGACAAAGAAGTAGCGAATGCACACTCTCTCGCAAACTGTGCATCGAACTCAAGCTCCTCTGCTATCGCTGCTGAATCATCCTGTTGCTTCTTCTTCTTCTTGGGACACTGTCTTATATAGTGACCCATCTCTTTACAAGCAAAGCATCTCACTGTGCTCATGTTCTCTTTTGCCCACCACTGCTGTCTCCCTGTGGCGGGGCCCCAAACTTGGGACCTCGTCGACCTCCCTTCCCGGTCTTCTTCTTTCCCTTTGTCCAAAGAGCAAGATCCTCATCACCCTACACTAGCTGCTGCTGTCGAGAAATCTCTGATGTAAGTCTAGTATCCTCTTGAACGAAATCATCCCACGTCCTCTCCCAAGTGGGCATGATCTCTCTGGCAACAATTCCATGAACGAATGGACTCCATGGTTTGGTGAAGCTGTTTAAGGCTGACCTCACCATAGAATCTGTGTCCCCTACCTCTCCAACGGCTCCAAGCTCGTCTCTGATCTGGGTCTATCGGCCAAGGTATGAAGTAACTGACTCATTCTTGAGCATGCAAATGCCCCTCAGTCGATCATACAAAACCATCTTCTCGTTCTGGTTAGAGCTCTGGTAAAGTTTGCAAAGAGATGCCCACATCTCAAATGCATAGTCTTTCCCGCACTGCATCACATATCGTCCTCTTTGCCTTGTTGTTCTTCTTCCTGAACTCTGCTAACAAGACGAGAGCAGTAGTAGGAGGAATAGGATCAATCGCCTGAACTATATCCCATAGTTCGAGGTCCTCTTAGACAAAGACGATCCTGGCCTTCCAAGGAGACCAGTTGCTAGCAACAACTAGCCTATCCTCCACACGCATTTGAGATGCTGACATCACTGCCCACTGCACTCAAACTGATGCTGCAACTTCAAAGGAACGTTGCCTCATTCTTGTCAACACAGGTGTGAAAAAAGGCAAACGAACACCGACCTCACTCCTAGCAATATAGGTGTGAAAAGAGGTCGTGAAAAATCAGCCTCACTCCTACAAAGTAGGTGTGAAAAGAGACTAACGAAATGTCTGCCAACTTCTCTACAAATCTCCACAAAAATTCTGCCAACAAGCTGCCACTAAACTCAGTCAATGACTGTCCACAAAATCTGCCCAAAAGATGTCTAAAACAGTCAACAAAATGCTGTCCAAAAATCAGCAAAAATCAGCCACCAAGCTCTGATACCATGAATATTTTCCAGGTCCTAACAAGTTGCCAACTAGGTATGTCTTTGACCTCAAGTTGGCTCTAAGTTTCAACTGTCAAACAAGGGTTTCTGTTGTTTTATAACAACAAATTGTTCAGTAACTTCTTTGTTGTTTTGTTACGGTTACATAGGCTTTTTAGGTGCTCTAACATGTAGTTTTTGTCACCAAGATGTTAGCACATGCATACCATAAAATATGTAACACACCTAGAGATCTTTACAGCTGAAATAATGCTGTTCTAAGCACTAGCATACATGAAAATGAGCACAGGTATTTTTGGTCAAAATGACCCTTGATAAAACTGTTAAATTTTCACTATGCTAGGCTCAAGTATGAGGTTTATTTCATTTTAACATTTACTTAAACCATAAACAAATGCAACTACACAATTTACAAGTGCTGCGATAACCAAGATCACAAGAAGAAGTACCATGCACAAGAACACAAGAAATATCTTGGGAAACCCTTCTACTCAAGGGAATAAAACCCAACAATCCTTTGCTATATTCTCAAGAGAAAATCCCCGAACCATAAAACCCTAATGCACACAAGAGGGTGCTCTACAACCTTGAATCTTGTGCCCAAGAGAGGTGCACACTTCAACCTTAAGTGTAGGTCTGAAATTTCCAAATGACAAGTGACAAGTGTGTTTCCTCAATGGGGAAATCACCTTTATTTATACTAGACCAGACACAACAATAGGTGTGTCTGTTGGCACTGTTGCCGCCTTATACACACCTAGGAGACGTGGAAGAAATCTTCAATCCACTCGGTGTGTCCATGGGGACAAGTAAGAGTTAAGGTGCTGTCACCTAATCCTCAACTCCTCCATCTAGGCTAACTTCTAACGAAGCCAAGGGGGGTAGTCTTTAACAAATATACTAAGGCTTGAACTAAACTAAGTACAAAAAAATGAATCTAGAAGTTTATTCTTTCTTTAACCATCATAAAGCAAAAAATACATAGATCAATTATTCACAATGATATATATCAAACATACACTTGCATAAAAGGATACTTAAGAGTTAAGACACAATTGTTAGATGCAAGTAAATTCAAATTTGCTTCCAAGTGAATGACTAAAAAGGAATGTGAAGCATATGGATTTGCAAAAATGTGTAAATGAGACCAGTGCCTTAAATGGATTCGTGGGCAATGTAGATCGAGTATTTTATTAAGGTAAATTAATGGTAGATTAATTAAAGGTTGTGTGGCCTCTTTAGATGCTACTTCTTTATTTGGAAACTTGTGGAGAACTTACCGAAGCCCAGGGACCTCACCAGTAAGTTCACTAAAGGTGCCGGATGTCTAAAACGGGTGGGAAGCTAAGTCCCGAGAGGGCCTGCCTTACTTCACAAATTCCCTTTAGGCGTTTTCCCGTGCATTAAAGTAGCAACTATTGAGATTTCCCTAATTATTCTATCACCACTGACCAATCCAACGTGTATGAAACTTACTCCTAACAGATCGAGACTAGCTCAGAACTGGAAGGGTCAGGAACCACACTGGGAGCCGAGGGGAGTTGTTTATTTTAAACAAATAAGCAAAATACTGAAATTGAAATGTTTTGTAATTACTAGAGTCTTCACTGACCAGCCTCTTTCGAGAAGCTGAGGAGACGGTTTATTTGCCAAATTGAAAATTGCAAAATGAGAAAATTGAAAATGAAAGCAAACTAAACAATTAAAGATTACTGTGATTGAAATTGAAATCTAATCTATGAAGGTTGTGTAATGTTTTAAAATTGTGAAAGTGATTCCTTTTATTTGATCTTTAGATTATGAGATAGATTAAACTTTAAGCAAGAAAATGAAATCATGCATGAAAATTGAACACAACACCACATCGGTTCCCCCCTTAGGGGGAAAGAAAAAAGAGTGAGGCCTCCTTAGCCTCACTTATTTTATTGATTTACTTTACAATTGCCTTTCTTTCTTTTTGGAAGACTTATGATTCTTATAACTTGGGATCACAAGTATTACAAGGTTTTCTTTGAAACTAGTCTTCAATGGTTCACTTTTGGGATCAAAACAACTCCAATCTTGGTCAAATCGGGCATAGTTTCTCCCTCTTTATTCGATGACCTGCTAGAAAACAACGAACAAATTAGATCAAATTCACCTAAAAGACACTTTAAAAAGTGCTTCGAAAAAAATGAAAATTTAAACTCAACCTTTTTACAAATTTTTCTAAGTATAAAGAAGATTTTTTTGGAATTATAGGCAACTTAATAAACTAGAAAAATGCTCTCTTTAGTCAGCTTTATCTTTCTGTTATAAAAAAGTAAGTAAAACTACTAAATAGCTCAATTTAAGCAATTAAAACACTTTACTTTTTGCCTAAAGAAATCTGAATAAAGAACATGCAAAAAGTGAAATTTATTCCTAGATCTAACTTTGATTATGAGATGAAACTTTTGCCTAGATCTAGAAGGTCATGCATGCATAAGATTTTAATTAGTTTAAATTTAAAAATGAATTATCTTTGCATGCAAAACAACAAGTAATTTGAAGAAGAATTTTGAATTTAAGGAGAGATAGAGAAAGAGAGGGTCTTCTCTTTGAAACTTGAATCTTGGGCTATGGGGTCCTTTGATCAATGAAAGAGGGAATTGCTTTTCTATCTCTTGAGGAAGTTAAAGGATGGATCTCCTATCCCACTCTCCTGCAAGCTTGAGTAACCTATTTGATCTTTTCCAATCCTTGTAAACACTTGTTAGAAAAGTATTTCCTACAAAAGAGACTTGAAAACACACATTAGTTCATTGGAAAAATATGCATCTTTAAATCTCTGAATATAGGAAGATAATAGGGTCTAAGCAATAAACAAATTGAATAAATCCTATCCTATTATGTGTTAACACACCTTCAAGGATTTATATGAAGTAGATATACAAAAAATTGAATCAAATACCAAGTTACCTCAAGATCATGCACAATTGTTCAAGCATCCACACATTACAACAATGATCATAGACCTCCAAAGCCTTTTATTCATTCTTCCAAAAGAGTGTTACAATAGTATTACAATAGAAATCATCAACTCCCAAGCTCTAACTCCTTTGAGAGGAGGGATCGACTTTCTTAAATAGCCAAGTGAGTGGTTAGGGTTTCCTTAATGAGAAGGCGAGTCATCCTTGATTAAATGGCGAGTTGTGAAAGAAAAAAGATGGAAAGGTTTAGGTGGATGGTGAGTGGCAAAAGCACAAAGGATGAGTTAAGTCGAGTGGTTCAAGCAAAGGTGGATGTTTCTTATTCAAGAAAAGCGTGTGAGTGGATGTTTCTTTATTCAAGACAAGTGTGTGAGTTGGGATAGAAAAGCGCTTTAGTGGAAATGGAAATAAATAGAAAGCGCTTTAGTGGAAATGGAAATGACGACTAGACTCAAGGATAAGTGCTTTCTCATTTTAGGAAAGATCCAACAACTATCTTTAAGACTCAAGACAAAAGGAACATGTGGGAGACATGTTTCCTTATTTTAAGGAATCTTGATTTTTCCTTTTAATTGTCTTTTATTTGGCTAATTTTGAGAGAAATTAATTTTTTAATGATTAATAATCATTATTTTTCTCTCAAAAGGTGGTTTGTGGGTAAAGTGGGTATTCTGAGATGGAAAATGAATACCCCTAAGGCACATGATGCCTCCTAGTACCACTTTTTAGAATTATTCATAAATTACAATTAAAATATCCCGTTTTGCGGGAAATTTTATATTATCTGAAAACATTAAAATAAACCTAAGGGGGATTTAGCATATTTCCATAAGACTTTAGGAGTATGTTAAGCATGGTAATATACATTAGACACTAAGCTTAGATCCATGCTAAGGCCTAACCATGAGTATATACTCCAGCTCTGGAGGAATTGAGTGAAAAAACTCATAAATTATAAATTGCCTGAAAACGACAAAATATAATTAATAAGTAAAAAAAACACTCCAGAGTAACAACTCATGCCTAAGTCGAAGGTGGCTAAGACCTTTTACAAGTTCATCATGCAACATCTCTTGTTACAATTTTTATGGAAAAATGTGAAAAAGTTGGTCTTTATTGACCGACTGAACTTCTGAACTCTGAGTTTTGAACAATAATGTTCAACCTTTGGCGGCTCGTTGGAAGTCCATCCTAGTGCAACTTTGATGGATAACAGCCACAACAGGGCCAACCTCAATAACTCAGAAATATAATTAATTATAACAATAAACATTAATTATCTTTCACATGTTGTGGGGCCGACTTGTACCCTTTACATCACAATTAGGGTTACAAGTAAATCTTACACTTAGACAATATAGCAAGGGATCCACACGTCCACTTGTGCTCAGCCACTAGGGACACGTCCACTTGTGCTCAACCACAGGTACATCATACTCAACAAAATCATCTGGAGTACAACATCGTCTCATCTCTCACACAGAGGAGAACGATACACCCATCACATGGGCACACCCAACCACTGGGGGACGACTCAACTCTCCAGAGGAGAACGATGCCCCAACCACTTGGGGGACAACTCAACTCTCACACAAAGGAGAATGATGCCCCATCACGTGGGTATGCCCAACACTGGGCCCCCTCTCAGGTTGACTCAACTCAGTTACAGAGGATAACGTATCCTGGAAGATGTCTCATGAAGCTGCAATCATCAACATTCCCTCTCAGCTAGGGAGGCATTCTCCACGAGGCCAAGTCTCTCACGGAAGTACTCGAACTTCGTCTTGGCAAGCGGTTTGGTGAAGATATCTGCAATATGCTCATGTGTAGGAAGGTACTACACGCGTACTGCTTTCCTCTGCACCATGTCTTTGATATAATGATATTTTATCTCAATGTGTTTCGATTTATCGTGAAACACAGGATTCTCAGAGAGCTTCACACAACTTTGGTTATCACAATGAATAATGGTAGAATCCATCACATGATCAAATAAATTTGTCAGGAGCTTGCGAAGCCACATTGCTTTGCGTAATGCCACACTCAACGAGATACACTGCTTCTGCGACACTCAAAGCCACTAAGCTCTGTTTCCTGCTGCACTAGGAAACCATGGCAAACCCCAAGGTGAAACAACCGAATGTGCTCTTCCGGTCCACTGCGCTCCCTACTCAATCTGCATTGGCATATCCCTGTAATATCATGTTTACACGAGGCATATCTTAGGCCATATCCAACTGTGCCTCGTAGATATCTCAATATATGCTTCGCTGCTATCCATTGAGTCTGTCTCGGCTAACTCATGAACCGACTCAACACATTCACTGCATAGCATATATCAGGTCTGGTGTTAACCAGATACATCAATGATCCAATTAGCTGTCGGCTAAGTTGCATGAAACTTCCATCTAGGTGCTGCCCGGTACCGGAAACTCGATGAAACTCCGAAACGGGTACGAAATCTGGTTGAAACCCCATCAGTCGTACCGTACGGAGTTTCGCGAGTACGAAACGTCGTACGATACAAACGACGACATTTCGATCGAGTTTCCACTCGTACAGATGACATTTCGGCGTTGTTTTGGTTGTTTGTGGGCTTGTACGGGTGTCTAAGCAGGCCATAGGTCCCCCCAAAATCACCAAATTTGTTGTTTTTTCCATTTTTAAGAAAGATAAACCATTCATACATGTTTTTTATTCGTTTAGGGTTTAGTATTTTTTACATCATTTATGTTTTTCTTGCAAGATAATGTGTTTTTTTTAATATATATATATATATATATATACGATGTTTCCCCTGGCGTTTCCCTTGACGTTTCCATTTTCGGAGGGTCGCGTTTGCTGCCGCACCCATTTTGGAAACTTCCAGACATTTCCCCATTTCGTGCAACTTAGGCTGTCGGTATTGTTATCGCTCAGTTTGTAGTTTAGGTCATGGGCTAATGGATAGAGATCAAACTGGCATAACAGGAACCTTCCCCACCCAATGTCACCTCGATGGGGAGGTTCTTTCTGTTTAGGGAGGTTAGCCCAAGGGAGACGTCCTCGACAACCTGGGGTTTGAAGAGGCAGAAAGTATAAGGTCAAGTTTTAGAGTTCCCTCCTCACAGGTTACCACCAATGTCAGATGGTCCGGCTAATCAGCCAATAAAAGAAGTGTATGCCCTATTGAAAACACCTGCCCGGAACAAGACAACAACAACACAATATATGTGCAGGCTATAACTCAAAGGGTTAGTACTTCATTGACTATCTGATATTATTAATGAGCAATGTACTGCAATAGATGTAAAATGAATTCAACGTTTTGTCAATTAGCTATGAAAGACCATCAATTCATCAATATCTATAGAGATGACTAAGCCAACAAAATATCCAATCAACAATTTGCTCAATAAATGCTTGAAATCATCATTTAATTACTTATATTTAACTTTTGCTGCGTCAAGATGAGATAACCAACTATGACGTCAGCCCTAATTAGGTTAGTTCAGTTAGTTAGGGTTTCAAAATTTAAAGTTTTGAAAGTAGTTTTGTACGCTAAGACTTCAACATTGGAGGTGAAATATCAGTGCCTCAAGGTGTATGGAGTCAAAAGATAAGGGCACAAGGTCTTGAAAGGATGAAGGATTAAAGACTAGAGGGAAGGGTTCTAGAGTGCTGCAAAGGCAGGGCCCTAGAATCAAAACCCTAGGGGAAAGAGGCTCACTCCGGTGTTGCTTAAGCAAGGCCTCGTGCTCTTTCCTCCTTCTTTAGGTCCACTTGGCAAAACGGCTAGCATAAAGAACAAGTCTAAGGGAGAAAGTGTTGCAAAGACAAGGCTTTCAAACCCTAGAAGGTGAAAACCCTAGGTGTAGGTAACCTAGGCCTAGGACGTCCCCTTCTTTCAACCTATAAACTTCAAAGCTAGCTCAAAGGAAGAAGCAAGATAAGTGTAGCAAAGGCTAGGCTCTATCTCTTTCCTTCAATGGCTGAAAAAAAAATCTCTCTCTAAGGGGACATGTAACAATGACCTACTTGTGTGCTTGTTACCTAGGGTTTTAAATCAACAATATAATAAGAAAATGCAAGAAATTACACCTACAACCATTCATTTAAGAAGTTTTGCAAGAAAATTCACTTACATATCATGAAGAGAAGCATAAGCAAACCCTAGTTGTAAACCTTCCTTGAGAGAAATGCCATAAAATGCCAAAAATATCCTTCCAATACCAAGTGTGCCTCACTTAGACAACAAATCTACCCAAGAAGGGCACAAAAATCAGACCTCACAAGTGTGAATGAATTCTGTTATGTCAAAATGAGGAGGGAAAACATCCTCAATTTATATCATCTGATGACCTTTAATTAAAATTAGGTCATTAAAACAGCCGACAAGGTTGATAACTAAAATCATACTGTTTTACATTAAACTGCTAAAAGAAAACCCTAAATGAGCAATGAGCAAGACGTCTAGCCCCTTTGAGGGAGACGTTGGCACTTTTTAGGGAAAAACACAGCATTGGATGACAAATGTTGGCCCTCTCTGGGCCTCCAAACTCTGCCACACGTGCTAAAATGCTTTGTCAAGGTGCCATACATTGGAGGTGACGTCAAGGGATCCTTGATGATGTCCCGGGCCATCAGAATGACACGTTCCACCTGCAGTGGGTCAACCCCCTAGGGCTGGGCTCAGCCAAGGCGTCCTAGATGAAAATGTCCTTCTTCTTCTCCCGTGCAAAGGCTCGATCAATCACTGTCCTGTCTCTACCCCTGATGAGGTCCCAACAACCATCTGATGGGCTCTTCAGCCCCATGGAGGTCCAAACTAATCATCTCCCCATGTGTATCGGTCCACCTGGTACCTGTTCGTCGGGCATGGTCCTGCACATCAAAAACTTCGCCCTCCATGNCATGGAGGTCCGAACTAATCATCTCCCCATGTGTACTGGTCCACTTGGTACCTGTCCGTCAGGCATGGTCCTGCACATCAAAAACTTCGCCCTCCATGGGCTCATTAGTCCTCGGGATCATAGCAATGTCAATCATATTTCATCATTAATTTTATCAAATGCATGCATAAAACCCCTAACATATCATCTAATAGCTCAAAGACATTACAATGACCTACTATACAAAGCTGAAGAAAAAGACAAAGTGCCCTATTGGGCCAGCATCCATAAGAAGAGGAAAGTTCCCAAAGGATATCATCCAAGCCATGTAATACGAGGTGGTGTGGTCTAAGGATGTCCAGACATAGTGAAAGACAGGGGTGAATATTATCCGTGGGTGCCTTTATAGGAGGCGAGCTGTACCTGTCATGGATGCAATTTTTTCCAAGCCCTTTA
>JASDQU010312527.1:12764-26297 GCA_032191745.1 Picea mariana | reverse complement strand
TTGGTATGTTGACAGTGGATGTTCAAAACACATGACAGGTGATAGAGACAAGTTTCTTACATTACAAAAGGAAAGAGATGGATCAGTCTCCTTCGGAAATGATGATTCAGCCAAAATCATTGGAAAAGGCACAGTCTGAATTGGGAACAATAATGAAAAGGAAGAAAATGTTCTACTAGTAGAAGATATGAAACATAATATTTTAAGTGTGATTCAAATGTGTGACCAAGGTCATAAAGTTACTTTCGATTCACAAAAGTGTGAGATAAGAAAAGAAGTTTCAGGGAAATTGGTCACTACATCTGCAAGAACTTCAAGCAACATATATGCGTTAAACGAAATTGGAAATGAAAAGTGTTGCCTAGGAAAGGAAGATGAAAGTTGGCTATGGCACAAAAGAATGGGTCACATGCATTTTGATAACCTTGTCAAAGTTAGCAAAAGAGAAGGATTCAGAGAAATGCCCCAGATCACGAAACCAACCAACACTTTATGCAAGCATTGCCAACAAGGAAAGAAAACAAAGACCAGGTTCAAATCAAAGGAATATTCAACAACAAAACCACTGCAAATTATGCATACTGATCTAGTTGGACCAACTACAACAAAAGTCTTAAAAGGTGAGAGATACTTTATGTTATTAGTTGATGATTATACAAGAATGACTATAGTTTGTTTTCTCAAGAACAAATCAGAAGCTTTTGAAAATTTCAAGATCTACAAGGAAATGGTTGAAAATGAGATGGATTCAAGAATCAAATGCTTAAGATCAGATAATGGAGGAGAATTGGTAAATTCTAACCTTGTACAATATCTATTGTAAACAGATATTTAGAAAAGAACTAAAAAGATACAATGGAAAATACAAACATTACACAGAGATTTTTTCCCTGGAAACCCAAACCGGGAAAACCAACATATTCTATATGCATTCATTGTGTTACAATGTTTACAATACAAAATGCATATAGGAGCCAGCAGCATCCAAAACCCTAACCCAATGACCTGGATTAGTCCAAAACCCTAATTCCTTAACCGAAAGTAGAAAACCAACGACAAAGAAACCATGTGCCGAAAAACCACCTAAATATAATGCAGTCCCAAAAAATGCGGTCCTGATCCAGAAAAAAAAAATTTGGGGGGCTCCGCCCCCCTACACGCTCGGCGCATACACTTCGACACTACTACACATGCAAACAATATAACACATTCCCAACATTATCCCACTTGTTGTTTTCTTTGCATACAGAGGGTTACAGGGTTACATAGTCAACAATCCTGGGAAGCAATGCCCATGGATCCTCTACACCAAGAGAAATTCTCAATGCTCACATATTTTGTTAATGAGTCTGCAACATTCTTCAAAGTGTCCACCTTCATCAGTGATACTTTATTTTCTTCAATCATGTCTCTCACAAAGTGATATTCAACATCAATGTACTTTGTCTTTGAATGATAAGTAGGGTTCTTCGCCAGAAAAATTGCACTCTGACTATCACACTCTATGCTTATAGCTTGTTGTACCAACCCAATACCTAAACACAATATTTGTAACCATATTGCTTCCTTACTTGCATGAGTGGCTGCCATGTATTCAACTTCTGTAGTTGAAAGTTCCACTACAACCTGTATTTTTCTCATCCAACTTATTGCTCCTCCAAACAGGTTAAACACATACCCGCTTGTAGATCTCCTACGATCCGAATCTCCAACCCAGTCTGCATCCAAAAAGCCATGTATATCCACCACTCTTTCCAATCCTGGTCTTCCTTCGTAGCACAATCCATATCTAGCAGTGCCACGCAAATACTTGAAACCCTTTTTACTATTGTCCGATGCTCTTTCCCTGGTTTTGACATATACTTGCTCAAAACTCCCACTGCATGTGCAATTTCTGGTCAAGTATAGACCATTGCATACATCAAACTACCAAATTCACTCACATATGGAACATGAGACATGCCCTCCTCTTCTTTATGTGTCTTGGGACACTGATCCGCAGATAACTTTTGATCAGAATCTGGACCAGGGGTCAAAATTTAGCCCAAAAATCAAAATGTTCGGAATCGCTTTGAAACAAACAGGTGCGTAGCCCTCGTCATCATGAACCCAATGCACTTCAAATTTGTTCAAACGGACATCAGATGAATGATATATCACGTTCTGTTCGATTTGCCAAACAGGCAAAAAAAAATTGTTGACTGTACAGTCCATACAGCTGACGTGGCAGGGCCGTACAACTGACGTGGCAGTGTTGACGTGTCAATGATGAGTTGGCAAAGCTAACGTGGAAATCATTTAATTGGAATACACGTGGAAAAATCATTTTGAGACACATGGCACTTTATTGACAATTTGGGAGGTGCCACGTGGCCCAGACATGGGCTGCCATGTGGCACCCTGTTATGGTTTTGGTTTTGTAAAATTTATGGAGTCTGTGGGGATTGAACCCCGGACCTCCCCCACAGCTCAAAATTTTGGCAAGGACTGGGCTGCCATCGCGCCCACCCTTTGTGTCTTAACCTTTTATGTATTTCATTGTATTTAAAATCGCAATGTTTTATGGTTGGCGCAGGGGTCCGGGCTGGGGCTTAGCCCCAGCCCGCGGTTATATGCGCCACCCCCATATGAACCTTGCCACATATATGCATGCAGGAATTCTAAACATGTTTCAAAATAGTTAAGCCCATGCGCCTAGACACTTGTCAAGTCCAGTTTCAATCATGCAACGTAGCCCTTCATTTGCATTGGGACGTGGCCACATGGCCCCCATGCACCCAACACCTCCGCATTTAGGGGTCTCAGTTCGCTAACGGTGTGAAAATTTAGCATGTTCTGCAGGCATGTGTGCGTGTGCTAGGTTCAAGCACAAGAAATTCCCAGAAGCCAGGTTACTCACACAGAGGTGCGAATTGGCGAACTAGAGACAACAAGCTTGAAGGAGGAAAAATGGCAGGAGGCCTAACTTCTTCATTTTTTGGCCAAATGAGGTGTCAAAAAAGCCCAGCTGGGCATTTTTAGATGTTCTGAATCCATTGGCATAGTTTTCAAAGGCATTGGGAGACTTCTATTGCAGGTTACTTTGAAGTTTCAAAGAGATCCAAGGAGCTTAGGGCCACCATTGAAGGAGGCCATGCTCAGATGAGCCCAAGTCTATTTTATGTGACTGAATAATCATTTTTGACTAATTGTTATGCTCTGAATACATTGAGACAGGTTTCAGAGGCATTTGAGGACTTTTACAGGTGTTTTTTCCACAAGGAAGCTCAGGGAAGCTCAAGGCCACATGTAGAAGAGGGCATGCCTGGATGAGCTATGGTCCGTTTTCAGAGATCTAATAGTCATGTTTGGGGTTTTTATGTATTTTGAACCCAATGGTACAGTCAGTAAATCCATTGGAGTTGAGAAGAAGCTTGTAAAATAATCTTTGACAAAATAATCCCAGAGATCCTAGTCCATTGATGGAGGCTCAAGGAGATGTAGCCCAGTTGGGGGTGAACTCCTTTATCATATTCTTATTGTTGTGAGTTACTAGTTATATTTTGTTGCATGTTATGTTGTTGTTGTATTTATTTAAACAAAATTTAACCTTTTAAAGAACCTCACACATAAACACATAAGAAAAGAATAAACTTGACATAAATCCTCTTGCACAACTAAGACATTGAGCAAGGTCCTGAAGTTTATTTTAATGGAGTAGAGGGTGCTTGCATAGCAAAACAAGTCAGCCCCCTATTTTCAGATTAGGTGGTATCAAAGCATAGTTTTTCTCATGTGATTACCATTTATAGCTAGAGATTTAGATGTTGGTATTATTGTGCAAGTTTTGTGTTGAAGTTTGATATCTTTCAAAGATGGAGGAAGCTTCACGAATTGGCGAACCAGAGACAGCAAGCTTGAAGGAGGAAAACGGCAGGAGGCCTATCTTCTTCATTTTTTGGCCAAATGAGGTGCCGAAAAATCCTAGCTAGGGGTTTTTAGATGTTCTGAATCCATTGGCACAGTTTTCAAAGCCATTTGGATACTTATATTGCAGTTTTTTTCTACTTTGAAGTTTCAGGGAGCTCCAGGGAGCTTAGGGCCACCATTGAAGGAGGTCATGCCCAGAGGGGCCAAAATCCATTTTCAGTGACTGAATAGTCATTCCAGACTAATTGAGATGCTCTGAGTTCATTGGGACAAGTTTCAGAGGCATTTGAGGACTTTTACAGGTGTTTTTTCCACAAGGAATCTCAGGGAAGCTCAAGGCCACCAGTAGAAGAGGTCATGCCCGGATGAGCCATGGTCCGTTTTCAGAGATCTAATAGTCATTTTGGGGGTTTTTATGTATTTTGAACCCAATGGTACATTCAGTAAATCCATTGGAGTTGAGCAGTAGCTTGTAAAAGAATCTTTGAAAAACTAATCCCAGAGAGCCTAGTCCATTGATGGAGGCTCAAGGAGATGTAGCCCAATTGGGGGTGAACTCCTTTATCATGTTCTTATTGTTGTGAGTTTGTTGGTTATTATTTTTTGCACTTTATGTTGTTGTTGTATTTATGTAAAAAACATATTTAACCATTGAAAAAACCTCACACATAAACACCTAAAAGAGGCCTAAACTTGACACATAAATCCTCTTGCACAACTAAGACATTGAGCAAGGTCCTGAAGTTTATTTTAATGGAGTAGAGGGTGCTTGCATAGAAAAACAAGTCAGCCCCCTATTTTCAGATCAGGTGGTATCAAAGCATAGTTTTTCGCATGTGATTACCATTGATAGCTATAGATTTAGCTGTTGGTATTATTGTGCAAGTTTTGTGTTGAAGTTTGATATCTTGCAAAGATGGAGGAAGCTTCAAACAGTAAGAGTTCTCACACATATTCATTAGCCAAGTTCTTTGACAAAGAGATGTTGGAGGAGTTTCTAACCATGATAGATGTGGTTCAAGAGATGTGGGAAGATAGAAAGGAGAGTATTTTCCTTCAAGAGCAGTTGATGGCCATGAAGGAGGAGAAGCACCAGCTTCTTGAAAAGTTGCATGAGATGGATACTCAACTCCATGAGGCAAAGGAAACACTTACCAAGTACATGCATGAACATGAGGTATGTAATGTTGGTTTTTCTTCAAATTCCTCTCAAGATGAATGCTTTGGTGTTTTTGAAAATCATACAAGATGAATAGGGTCCAAGTTATTATTAAAAATGGTTTATGAAGGTAGAGGGTTAGGCAAGCATGCACAAGGCATTGTTGAGTCTATTTTTGTTAAGGAGAGGCCCAAGTATAGAGGTCTTGGATATGAACAGAAAGATGGAGCAAATTCCAAAGTTGAGGAGACAAGGGAAACAGTTCCAAGAACAACTTTTGTTGCAAGTTCAATCCCTCAAGCATGCAAAGTGTGTGTTCAAGATGAATGCAAATGTATGAAACAAGAGAGTTGTGACAACCATGAGGACAAGAACACTATTGTTGGTATTCAAGGGAGAGTTGGTAACTCTTCAAATTCACCTCCTCAAGAAGGCGATAAAGGTGAATGTTCAAGGTATATTTCTACATTTAATTCGGTTGCTTTTGATTATGTTAAGCATGGTAAATTTTCATGTAAAAATGGAAAAAAAAAGTCCATGTACATATTGTGGTTTAGATAACCATCATGTTTCAAGATGTTGGAAAAGATTGACCACATTCAGAAAACTTTCCAAGCAAAGGCAACTTGAAGAGAGGATGCAAAATATTTTCACTCATTGCCAGAAGAGAGGTCATATCATTGACCAATGTTGGACATTGCATCCAACCACTCATCCACAACACAAGAAGTAGATGGATAAAGAGACTAGCAAGAATGGAAGAGAAGATTCCATCATCGATGTGGGTTAAGATGATTCACAAAAAGACGATTTTCAGCAGAAAAAGTCACCACTGAATTGGCTTGGTAAGAAATGGTTAGATTTCTTGAACAAGTAAGGATTTCATTTATTTGTTTGTAGATGCACTTTTCAGCCTTATGTATGCATTTCTATTGAAAGTATGACAAGTTGCAGTAGTTTATCATAACTTGTATGATGCAAGTTTGCATGTGAAGGCAATCCTTTTTGAAGGCATTCTTGTTGTTGCACAAATTCGCCAAGAGGATGTAAAAGATGGGTATGATACTCACTTGTTGCAGCTATTTAGCTTTCATTTCATCTCTTATGTACCCACATGTTTTTGGGTTTATGTACTTATGTTTGTACTTGAAGGAGAGCTGAAGAGCTATGCACATGCATGTGATTTTGTATGTGTGTAAACAGTGAAATTTGTGTAAGTTTCATTATGAGTCAATCATGATTGTAACATGGTTGTGTATCATGAATGTCCTCTTGTCATTGGGAATGTTGATATGTTTCAAATGAGTCTCAACTTGTATCGTTGTTGTCTTGATGACTATGTTGTGTCGATCATGTTTTTCGACTTATGTTTAGTCGATGGTGTTTGTCGACTTGTAAGTCGATATTAAGTACACCAAGATGCAGGAAAATGCCATGTACTTTGATGAAGTACAAGATGCGACTGTTATTGCTTGAAGAGAAAAAGACTTTGTTGGCATCATTTTCAGTCTTGTATTGAATTTGTTTTCAAGATTGATGGTTTTCTTGGTTTGTGACAAGATGTCGTAGGAAAGTTTTTGCAGCCATTGTAGAGAGGATTGTGTTGATGCCAAAGAGTTCACAAGAGGGACTTGATTCTCAGTGGGAAGGTTGTCAGTCTTCCAAGAACAAAGAGAATAGTGGGTCAGCAGCAGCCAGGGAACAGTGGTTGAGGGAAATAGCCAGTTGCAGTGCAAGGCATGTCAAGGTACCCAGGTGATTGCTAAAAAGACTTTTTGATTAGAATCAATTGATAGAACTTGGAAGCAGAAGATTATTAAAGCTCAGGAAGATAACCATCAGCTTTTGTGGATCCAAAATCCTTTCAATGGGAAGGTGTGATCAGAATCTGGACCAGGGGTCAAAATTTAGCCCAAAAATAAAAGTGTTTGGAATCACTTCAAAACGAACAGGTGCGTAGCCCTTGTCGTCATGAACCCAATGCACTTCAAACAGGTTCAAACGGACATCGGATGAGTGAGATATCGCGTTCTGTTTGATTTGTCAAACAGGCAAAAAAAAATTGTTGATTGTATAGTCTGTACAGCTGATGTGGTAGGGCCGTATAGATGACATGGCAGTGCTGATGTGTCAATGATGAGTTGGAAAAGATGACGTGGCAAGCAATTAATTGGCAGACACGTGGACGAATCATTTTGAGACACATGGTGCTTTATTAACAATTTGGGAGGTGCCACGTGGCCCAGACATGGGTTGCCATGTGGCACCCTATTATGGTTTTTGTTTGGTAAAATTTATGGAGTCCATGGGAATAGAACCCTGGACCTCCCCCATGGTTCAAATTTTTGGCAAGGGCTGGGCTTCCATCGCGCCCACCCTTTGTGTCTTAAACTTTTTTGTATTGCATTGTATTTAAAATCGTAATGTTTTATGGTTGGCGCAGGGATCTGAGCTGGGGCTTAGCCCCAACCCACGGTTATATGCGCCACCCCCATATGACCCTTGCCACATATATGCGCATGGGAATTCTAAACGCATTTCAAAATGGTTAAGCCCACACGCCTTCACACTTGTCAAATCCAGGTTCAATCATGCAACGTAGCCCTTCATTTGCACTGGGACGTGGCCACATGGCCCCCATGTGCCCAACACCTCCGTGTTTAGGGGGCTTAATTCACTAACAGTGAAAAAATATGGCATGTTTTGCAGGAATGCATGCATGTGCTGGGTTTAGGCATGGGAAACACCCAGAATCCAGGTTACACACACAGGAGGTGCGAATTGGCAAACCAGAGACAACAAGCTTGAAGGAGGAAAATGGAAGGAGGCCTATCTTCTTCATCTTTTGGCCAAATGAGGTGTTGAAAAAGCCCAGCTAGGGGTTTTTAGATGTTCTGAATCCATTGGCATAGTTTTCAAATCCATTTGGAGACTTCTATTGTATTTTTTTCTACTTTGAAGTTTCAGGGAGCTCTAGGGCGCTTAGGGCCACCATTGAAGGAGGCCATGCCCAGAGGCGCCAAAATCCATTTTCAGTGACTGAATAGTCATTCCTGACTAATTGAGATGCTTTTCATTCATTGGGACAAGTTTAAGAGGAATTTGAGGACTTTTATAGGTGTTTTTGTCACAAGGAAGTTGAAGGCCACTAGTAGAAGAGGTCATGCCCGGATGAGCCATGGTCCGTTTTCAGAGATCTAATAGTCATTTTTGGGGTTTTTATGTATTCTGAACCCAATGTTACAGTCAGTAAATCCATTGGAGTTGAGCCGAATCTTGTAAAAGAATCTTTGACAAACTAATCCCAGAGAGCCTAGTCCATTGATGGAGGCTCAAGGAGATGTAGCCCAGTTGGGGGTGAACTCCTTTATCATGTTCTTATTGTTGTGAGTTTTCTGGTTATTATTTGTTGCACTTTATGTTGTTGTTGTATTTATGTAAACAACATATTTAACCATGGAAAAAACCTCACACATAAACACCTAAAAGAAGCCTAAACTTGACACATAAATCCTCTTGCACAACTAAGACATTGAGCAAGGTCCTGAAGTTTATTTTGATGGAGTAGAGGGTGCTTGCATAAAAAAACAAGTCAGTCCCCTATTTTCAGATCAACTTTACACCAACAAGAATAGAAACCTTGATCGGTTTACATTCCTGCATATTAAACCTCTGCAATATTGTCTCGACATATTTTCTCTAATTTAACCAGAGTTTTCTCCTTTTCCAATCTCTTTTAATTTCCATGCCCAAAATGAAATTTGAAGCACCAAGATCCTTCATGTCAAATTTAGAGGACAACTGAGTTTTCACATCCTGGATAATCTCCTTGTTGTTTCCTATCAGCAACATGTCATCCACATATAAGACCAAATAAATCAAATGATCACCAATTAATTTAAAATACACACAGTGATCTTCTTTGCTTCTTGTGAAGCCAAGTCCCATCATATAAGTATCAAATTTTTTATACCACATTCTTGGTGATTGTTTTAAACCATACAGGGACTTTTTCATCTTGCATACCAACTCCTTCTTTCCCTTCACAGCATAACCTTCTGGTTGCTTCATAAATATTTCTTTGTCCAGATCCCCATGAAGGAATGTTGTCTTCACATCCATTTGTTTTATTTCAAAATCAAATGTAGCAGCAATAGATAACAGAAATATTATGGAGGTTAACTTGGCAACAGGAGAAAAAATATCACCAAAATCAATTCACTCAACCTGGGAATAACCCTTTTCTACTAACCGAGCTTTGTATTTATCCACTTTTCCTTCTGCATTCAACTTATTTTTAAATACCCATTTGTTGCCAATGGGATTTCTTCCAGTTGGCAACTCCACTAGATCCCAGGCCTCATTCTTATCCAAAGATGGCATTTCTTCTTCCATGGCCCTTTTCCATAGATTTCCATCCTCTGAATCCATTGCCTCCCTGACAGTTCTAGGATCATCATCAATAATAGACAAAGCAAAATTTGAACATAAATCACATGGACTATACCTTTCTGGTAGCCTTCTTTCTCGATCTAATCTCCTCAATACTGGAGTATGAGGATCTTCTTCTTCTAATTCATGTTCTTCTGTAGAGTCTGATTCATCATCATTTAAATCAAACTCTATTTTCTCTGGTTCTTCCTTACTTGGTAGGACTTCTTGTTTAACAACATCCTTCATTTCTCTAAATACCACATCTCGGCTATACACTACCTTCTTAGTTTCTGGGTTCCAAAGCTTATAACCTTTGAGACCATCTTTGTATCTAAAAAAGATACACTTTTCAGCCTTCTTATCCAGCTTACTCATGTTTTCCTTTGGAACATGAACATATGCATCGCAACCAAATACCTTAAGATGTGTGAGAGAAGTTTCCTTACCAGTCCATACCTCTTGTGGAGTCTTGTCATCCAACACTGATGAGGGTGATCTGTTGCCAGATAACATGCAGTACCCACTGCCTCTGCCCAGAATTATTTCCCTAACCCAACACCACTAAGCATGCACCTTGTTTTTTCTATCAACGTTATGGAGTAGTCTTCTACCCTGCTATATCGCACTTCTTACAGAATTCTTCAAATTCATTCCGGCGGAACTCTCCGCCATTATCTGTCCTCAGCACCTTAATTCTTTTCTCTATTTGATTCTCAACAAGAGCCTTAATTCTTTTCTCTGTTTGATTCTCAAAAAGAGCCTTAAACTCTTTAAACTTGTCAAAGACTTAGAATTTCTTCCAGAGGAAATGTATCCAAGTTTTCCTCAAGAATTCGTCTATAAATGAGACATAATACACATATTTTCCCAATGATGGGACCGACACAGGTCCAAAAACATCACTGTGAACTAGCTGTAAAATTCCTTCTGCCCTCGTTGCACCAGAGGGGAATCTTACCTGATTTTTCTTCCCATATAGACAATGTTCACAAAAATCAAAATCAAGAGAGCAGTTAGACACACTTTCAACCAAACCTTTACCGTGTAGTAGTCGAAGACCCTTCTCTCTGATATGCCCTAGTATTTGATGCCGCAACATAACCTTTTCTCTAGAGACTGTAGGAGTTCTTTCTTCTTCAACTTCAATATTAGTAACAATGGAGCTATTACACCCATCACTAATAGTGCTTCCTAGCAGCTTATACAGAGTTCCAAACCGAACTCCCTTCATCAACACCATTGCTTCTCGAACCATCCTGCAAGTTCCCTTTTCAAATATTGTTTTTACCCCTGCATCTTCCATTTTGCTTACAAAAATCAAATTTTTGGCCATACTTGGGATGTTCAGAACACTAGGCAATGTTCTAATCCTTCCATCTATGAGCCTCAACTTGACCCTTCCTCTTCCTATGATTCTGGTTGTAAAATCATTACCTAAGAAAACATTACCTCTATCATACCTTTCATATTCGTAGAACCACACCCTGTGGGGAGTCATATGAAATGATGCACCAGATTCAATCAACCATACCTCATGATATGCAAGTGTTCTTGAAGAGGCCAAGTACACATCCCCTCCTTCTTCCTTGGAGGTATTTTCTTCTGTAGAAGAAGATTCTTCAGATCCCTTCTTTTTCTCAACTTTGGATCTACACTGCTTCTTATAGTTCCCTTCTTTTCCACATCTCCAACATACCCTTACAAAATTTCCAAGAGATTTAGATCTACCCTTAGACTTAGATCTCCCACTTGAGAAATAAGATCTATTTCTTTCCTGGGAACGTCCTCTTGAAAATAATGCATATGTGCTATGTCCTTCCATATTCTTCTGTCTCATCTCCTCCGACAATAAGGCTGAGACCACTTCTTCAAACTTCAAGGAAGTTTTATTACTACCTATGGCCACAACCGACAAAGCACCAGTGGATCAGCGTTCTACTTAGGTGAGTGTTTGGTATCATGGCTAAGCAAGAAACAATCATCAATATATATATCTACAACTGAGGCAGAGTATATTGCAGCAACAATATGTTGTACAAAGGTTCTTTGGATGAAACAAACTTTGACAGATATACAGGTTGAGTATGATGAGCCCATTCCAATATATTTTGATAATACAAGTGCCATCAATATCTCAAAAAACCCGGTGATGCACTCCAAGACGAAGCACATTCCAATCAAGTATCACTTTCTACAGGAACAGATTGCAGAAAAGAACATCAGAGTTGAGTATGTGGGCACAAAAGAACAAGTGGCAGACATTTTTACAAAACCACTTCCACGAGAAGCCTTTGAATATCTTTGTTGTATTACTGAGAGGGGGGGTGAATCAGTAATAGTGTAATTATAATCCTTTTTCTTCAATTGTTATATCAATGTAGAATTATTATCCAATAATGAGAAGTAAGAAATAAACAATCACATACATACACAACACACCAGTGTTTTACGTGAAAACCCAAATCGAGAGAAAAACACAGAATGTTTTTTCTTATATGTCATGAAGAATTAAATTCATTGGAAGCACCAACTTCCTTTGTTTTCTAGTTGCAACTAGAAGGAGGCTCCAACCCCCTAGTTTCTCAGGATACAACCTGAGGGAAGCTCCAACTCCCCAATTCTCTGGCTACAACTAGAAGGAGGCTACAACCCCCTATGTTCTCTGGCTACAACCGGAAGGTGGCTACAACCACATGTCCTTGCCCCATCCTGCCACCCTGAAGTAGAAGTAGAATGATGGAACCACTGTCACACTATCACTGTGAGATATACTGCTGTAAATTTGTACCAATAAATTTGAACCATGCATCAACCTGTACCTCAACCTGTAATCAACTTGTACCATAAACAAGTGCATCAACCATGCACCAAGCTATACCAAGCAACCTGTAATCAACCTGTACCATAAAAAATTGCATCCAACCATGTACCAAGTATGTACCAATCATGTGTCAACTACTCATCAACCAACATCATCAACTATACACCTCATGTATGTGCCAACTCATCAACTACTTGTCTCAACCATGTACTCAGCATGTAACTCAACCAAAAGTCCTCATCAATTTCATCATCCAAATATGATTTGTAGCTCTATAATAGACCTGGTGTATATGATCACATTCCTGCAAACCTTCCTTAACTTTAACAACAAGATACTAGCATTTTCATCAAACTTTTCTTTAGTCTCACATGCCTAGTTTTGGATTAGTCAACAACCCTAACTTGAAGTAATCATAACTTTGTACTTGTAATGTATAAATATCTAAAAATGATACACAATGTTCTTCAGTGTTTTATATGCAATTCTTCCAAGTGTCACTACTTGGAACCTCTCAGAAAAGGAGTTATAGAAAAAATGGCATACCTTGCTGAATTCTGGCTTATTCTAGAGAGCGACCTTGTAGAGCGTACCCCACATGGAATATTTTCTTAATTGATCTAAAACTATTAAAAAAAATACTATAGACCATACCCTAACCAACACATTTTGTCTCACTGAATTTGGATCTGTTATGAAGAAGTTACGACGTTTTTACCCGAAACACTTGTTTTTGACTAGTTTCGAGACTGGCCACAAACCCTATTTTCCATGGATTGTAACTCCCAAAATACAGTGACCCACAAGATGAATTTGTTTCCATGAATACGTGTATATGTTTTCTCAATGTAATAACAATTTCACTGTCTGAATCATTATAGAAAAAAAGTTATAGCGAAAATGGTGAGATGACCTGTAAATAACATACCTTAGAAAGCACCATCAAAAGAATTTATCCTTCCTTACATTTCGGCCTTCTTTTCTTCACCTTCACTCAGAATTCCAGTTTATATATCCTTGGTTACCTCAAACACTTATAGATATTCAATATGCTCAAGTGTGTGTTAAATGAGAGAGCCTTGCCTCTTATTTATACTCTCCAAGTAGCTTCCTTAAAAACATCTTCTAGGTCACTTGGCCGACTTTCCTTATTTTAGGGTTAACCCACTTCTAATTTCTCCATTAAAATTATTATTGAAATAATTTATTT
>JASDQU010312527.1:0-12664 GCA_032191745.1 Picea mariana | reverse complement strand
ACTGGCTGTTGGATTTGGTTAGGCCTCTGTTGAAGGCAGAAGGTTACAGGTGACTGGCTAAAGGAAGGAAGGTTATCCTCACCCACCCCTCGCAGAAGACTGTTTCTGATCTGTGGACTCATCCTGCTCCACCTCCTAATCGAGTGGTATCAAATGAATCAAATCGATCAATCAAAAAAAGCACATAGAAGTTTTGGGTGTAGCGTATATAAGCATCACTGTCTAAATAAAAGCACGACATCCCGTGAAGCGTGCATCCACCCTGTCTTAATCGATATGCTTGCCTGGGAATAGCATGGCTCTCCTGCCAATGAGAGATAGCTTCTCAGGTACTCCACTAGTTATTATCCTATCTCATAAAAGGGGCTGGTAAGTAACGCAATCTTGGATGTTACCCGAATAGGCGTGCAGAAGGTTGCGACATGGTGGAGAATGCCTTGAGTAATACGGAGCAGCCCTCAAAGGTGAATCCACATTCTATTTGGGGCCTTTCTTTGGAGATACAAAGTGTCCAGATTTACCCATAGACCAGTTATTAATGGGAATAAATATATCATATGTGCTCAGTATTAAAACCTACCCAGATTTAAACTCTTTGAATTTCTCGAAAACGTTGTATTTCTTCCTCATGAAATATAGCCATGTATTCCTAGAAAAATCATCTATGGAGGAAACATAATATAAAAATCCTTCTAGTGAAGGGACCAGTATGGGCCAAAACACGTCACTGTGTATCAAAACACTAACCAATTTTTCCCTTGTAGCTCTAGATGGGAATCTCACCCGATCTTATTTTCCATATATGCAATGTTCACAAAAATCGACTTCAAAATTACAATCAGAAAAACCTTCAACCATACCTTTTTTGTGCATAGATCAAAGTCCTTTTTCACTAATAGGTCCCATTATTTGGTGCCATAACATGGTTGGGTTGAGTTGATGAAGAAAAAATGAGTCATTTTGTATCGACTCATCCCAATTTGAGTTGAAGTTGAGTCAACTTCAGGAACAACAATGTTGTTTCATCCAATCGAGTGGACATTCCATAACGACTTGTATAGGGTTCCAATTCAAACTCCTTTCATTAATACCATCACTCCCCTTACCATTTTATACGTATCCTTCTGAAATAAAGTGTGCACACCTGCATCACTCATTTTGATGAAAAATATCAGATTTATTTACAAAATCAGAACATGTAGCACACCTGGATGGGTCCTTCTCCTCCCATATTTTAGTATGAGTCAGAGTCTTCCTCGCCCAACATTTTTGGTTGTCGAGTCATCCCCCAAGAATACATCTCCCCTTTCATATCTTTCATATTCATAGAACCATTCTCTATGAGGTGTCATATGGAAGGATGCACTTGATTCAATCAACCAAACATCATGATATGGTCACCATGTATTAGTCGACGCCAGATACACATTGCCTCCTTTATCCAAAGTAGTCTTTCTCTCAGTCAACTACTTCTTGTCGGATATTGGACTGATCTCAGTCTCCTTCGACTTGCAGTCTCTCTTGTAGTTCCCATATATACTACATTTCCAACATTTTCTCATCAATTGAACCAGGGATTTAGATCTACTCTTTGACTTAAACTTTCTACCAGAGAATTTTCCCTTATCTTCGTCAACCAGTCAACCTCTCACCATCAAGGCATATTTGGTCGATCCTTCCTTTTTTTATATCTCATTTCTTCTGATAGAATAGATGCAACCACTTATTCAAGGATTAATGTGGTCTAATTACTCCCTATAGCCATGACTAATCTATCCCAGGAGTTTGGAAAATAACACAACATGATAATACATTTCTCCCCCTCGACGATTTTAATATCCATACACAATAACATGTTTATTACAGTATTGAATCCATTCATGTGTTCTATTAATAAGTTCCATATTCACTCATCCTCAGAAGATACAGTTTCTTCTGAAGGTAAAAAATATTTACCATAGATTTTGATTGGTACAATCTCCCCAACTTGTCTCATAGCTTCTTTGCAAAGTCTTCACCTGAGACATTCAATAATACCAAATATGCAAGACAAAGTTGAATCATACTCATTTCCCTTCTCTTGAGTTCTCCCATTTAGGGATTCCATTAAAGAACAATACTACCATTTTGGAATCTATGAGGACCAGTTTTCAAGATGGACCGTGCTACGTCAAGAAAGGGATCAGATAATACAAGATTTCACCAATTTTTCCATACTATACGCACCAAATTGGGTATCAAAGACTCTAAACGACATCTGGTGCTCAAATACCATTGTTTTCTACACAGATACATACAAATAGAAATGGAGTTTATGGACATCGCATCATTAGGTGCGAATTATAGATATGTTGTCAATATCGAGCATAAATTTAAGCAAAAGAGGCGAGAGTTTGGATTTGCAAATTCCCTACAGTTGAAGCAAGGAAAAGATGACCCCAACTCACCAAACAAGGGACAAAGAAAATATCGTTGCTCTTAGGACAACCAGTCCAAGCCACAACCCAAGAAGGTTAATGAGAAGTTGAAGAAGGACACGAGAAAGTGGTGTGAATACCATAAAATCCCTTGGCACAACACCGAAGAATGTTTCTCCAAGCATTCACTGGTGGCTGAGATGAAATATTTCGAGTCAAAGGTAGATTTTGACTCCGAATCAAATCCATAAAATGGGAAGCAGATCATCGATTCCAAACCCATTGCTACTATTGCTACCACCAAAGTCCATCCAAGCGAACCAGAAGAAACAAAGAAATGGGAATGCCTCTTTCACTCACATATGTGGGTAAAGGGGAATCCACTGCATTTCCTTGTCGATAGAGGCAGTCAGAAGAACCTGATTTCAACAGAAGTAATCAAGCAGTTGGACCTGTCGATAACACCACACTCACAGCCCTACACCATCTGCTGGCTTCGCCAAGGACAAGATCTTCGCGTCAACCAACAGTGTCATCTGCCCTACAGGTTCTTCCATGGGCATTGCCCAGAATTTCTAGTGTTCTATGGTGTGAACTGTTTGTTGTTCATTGATATTTTGTTGTTGTTTTTATTATCAAATTGCTTAGTTAATGTATTTATGCTCATAAACTGGTGTAGAATGCTTGTCTTCTTCCTGCATTACAGTCTTATTATCATTGGAGGTTGAAATCATATTTAACTAAGTGTTTGAACTCATATTTTTACAAGTCACATAGAGTTGGATGTGAAAATTAACATGGTGTCAGAGTTGAATCTTTAAAGAGAAGGGGATCATCTTGAAACACATTTTGATACAACACTAGAAGATTTTTGTTCTTTCTCTGGGCAGGTCACCATGGTGAACACATTGAAAATTGAGGATAGGTTGGAAGGAGAAACTAAATCTTGGGATTTGAAGGATAGGGTGCTTCTTCTATTGGAATAAAATGATCTCAAGAAGTTTTTTGAGAGCGTGGTTACAAGTCATACCAATCCACAAGAATTGGAAGCTCACAAGAACAAGGAAATGAAGGGAAAGTGGGTGTTGCTAGAATCCATAAAGCATCACTTGATTCCTCACATTACTGAGAAGACATATGCCAATTAAATGTATGATGATTTGGTAGTTCTATACCAAAATGGTAACATAGGCAAGAAGTTGCATTTGAAAGACCAACTTCAAGTTGTCAAGACATCTAGTGAGGACACGGTTGTGAACAATCTTATGAATATTACACAAATCTGAGATTAGCTTGTGGCCATCAGTGATAAGGTGGAGGATGTTAAGTTGGTGAATGTAGAATTGAGAGGTATTTCCGGGTCTTGGGAACCATTTGTTGAGGGGATCTATGCACATGAGAAGTTACTAGAGTTTGATAGAATATGGACTGATTGTATCTAGGAGGATACTCGGTTAGTGTCCAGTGATGATTTGGATGGTGTGGTGAAGAGTAGAAATGACGAGAACTAGGCCCTTGCAGTCCACACTAGGAAGGGAAGAAGAGTTTCTCCTGATAGAAGGGCTTCTCCCGAGAGAGAAGTATCTCCAAAAAAAGATGAAAGAATGATCTTAGTAAAATCATATGTTTTGAATGTTATGACTATGGTCACTATGCTTCATAGTGTCCACACCATAAGGGAAGGGGAAGAAAGAAGTAGGCATCAGAAATGGTTGATGAGGTTGCAGACAGGTTTTAGAGGGAGATCATGTTGGTCTCCTCCCTTTCATGTACAGTTTCAAGTAGTGGGACTTGGTTGGTCGATAGCGGAGCCTCTTTCCATATGACAGGGGCATGGGATTTATTCAACAACTTAACCGAAACTAGCTCAAACTTGTGTGTGGAGCTTGGTATGGGAACCAAGCATGAAATACAAGGATCTGGTACAATATCGTTTAGGATGGAGTAAGGAGAAGTGTTGAGGGTGTTAAATGTGTTATGGGTGCCAGAACTCAAGAGGAGTGTTCTCTCAGTCCCGGAGATTGAGAAGAAGTCCTACCATATATTTTTTCAAGATGGACAAGTGTTTTTTGTGCCCAGACAATATAGCTTCAGATCAACGGTGGTTCTTGGAGTTAGGGAGGGAAACCTATATAGGTTGAGGGGCTAGCCTATGAGAGCAATGACCAGTATTAGCAAAGAGGAATATGAGGAGGAGAAGGCAACTCCATGAGTAGTGAGGAAGGTAGCTCCATGAGTGGTGAGGTCGGTAGCCCCACCAGTAGCACATGGTCAGAAGGAGCAGGTAGATCCATTAGTGGTACCAACTCGGAGGGAGCTAGTTCAAAGGGAGATATCCCTCAGGATATAGTAAGGAGGAGAAGCCTCCCAAGACTGTTCATAGGAATTTGGACTTCAGTGGGAGTCAGCAGGATTAGAGGAAGAATCACTCATCCATAGGGAGTCCACCTTCAGGTACAGGTGGAAAAGAGGATTCCTCCAAACAAGTATCATGGGTTGAGAAGGCCAGACAGGAGGCTCTAAAGAAAGAGGATTCTAAGAGTAGTATATACTCCATGGAGGACCCATTTGTTACATCAATATTATCCTCAATGCTAGAGGGATTATCTAGTCAAGAGGAATGGACAACACAATTTTCCTTAATGACTAAGGATGCAGCCAATCAGGAGGAATGGAGAGAAGGATTTGCTTTAGTGATAGAGGGAGCAACCAATAAGGAGGATTGAAATATAGTTATGGTAGAATATGCAGTAAAGGAGACAAATTCACTTCTGGTGTGGGAGACAGAGGCACATCCAAATGTTAGAGGATGGAATACCTCCCTCGCTAAGAGGGAGTGTTGATTTTGTAGCATCGAGAGGTATTCCCACTAGAGGCCAAGGTGTCATGCATGTGGAAATCTTCGGTGACACTAGATCATCCTTTTGTTTCAATGAAATCAAATTTGGAATGAGGCTAGGGCCTCATGGGAAAGCTGATAGAATTTGTGGGCTTGTGTTAGGGTTTCACACCCACAAAGAGGAATAAAATATTCTAATTAATTGTTGAGTTTATAAGGGGTGCCTAAACTCACTCATTAGACTCCTATAATAAGGAGAGGAAATATTGTGACAAATATTGGGATGACATAGTGTGATGATGGAGTTGGAACAAGTGATTATGTACTTGTGTCAAGGAGCTTGGTGATTTCATCAAGGGAATTTATACAACTATGGAAAATATGGCCTAAGGATAAAGGACTCTATATTTTTTGTTCTGGACAGGGAAATCACATTGAACGTGTGGAAAAGAGAGGCAGCTATAGAAGGGAAGAAACCACGTGGGTGGTGCGAACCATATGGAAGCATCCGTACGATACTTTAGTACATGTACACAGGTTGCAATGGGAAAAATCGCATATGTATGTGGGTTGTAGTGGGAACAGTCACGTATATACATGAGTTATAAGAAGGGCAGTCATGTACGTCCATATAGGTTCTTATAGGTAGAATTAGGTCCATACAAGCTTACATTAGTAACATTATGGGTGACGTCAATAGGTCGTATAGGTGGTCTGCAACAAATTTGTATGTTGGGATTTGTCCCGAGAAGTTTGTTGATTTTGTGGTTGTAGAGAGGATTGGTTTTGTCCTCCAATTTGGTGACTTTTGTAAGTTGTTGAGAGGGATGGTTTTTCCCTCAGAATTCCTAAATTTGACAAGAGTTACAGAACATAAATTGTGTGTCTCATATGTGTTGATGATTCATCTTTGATCTTCTTGTTTCCACTGCTATATTTTTAGTCAATAATTTCAATGTAAATTTGTTTAGTGATAACAACTAGGGTTTATTGTTAGCTCACTAGAAAGCAATTTTCATATTTGAAATTAGTCACATAAAGTTGCATGTGAAAATTGACAGACTTATGTAGCTAATTTACTTTTTGATTCCATTTCCATGAATTTATCCATCCATAAATAATCGTTTTCTTAACTTTCCTCTTCTTTCGACACTTTTCCAAGAGGTGATTTGTCTTCCCACAATGAAGAAAAGGATGGAGATTAAAATATTGTGACTCCAAGTTACCAACTCTATGAAAATGTTGACACTTATTAATAATATTCTTTACTTATTCAAGAAGTCTTGCACTTATAAACTAAATTGGTTTAGATTAATTTGGGATATGAAATATATTGTCTTTTTCATATCCTAAGCCGTGTTGATTTTTGTTGAATGATAATTCTTCCCAAGGTCTGAAAAACATCTTGAAAATATCATTTTGTTGGTTTTTTCCTTCTTCACAATTGTTTTTGTTGTTGTTGTCATTCTGGGATACTTCTTCCAACTCATTTTCAACAAAAAATTTCTCCATTGGTCCATTGTAATCAATATCTTGTGTTTCTTTTGTATCCACCATTAGGTCATGTGTATCACAAGTAGAATCAAGCATATGTATTATGTCTTGTGTGTCACAAGGTGCAACAACCTTTTGTATGAACTCATTTGTATCACATATTGCATCAATCATTTGGATGAACTCTTATGTAGCACATGTTGCATCAATATTCTCTATTAGATCTTTCGTTTCAAAACATGTATCAACCATTTGTATGAGGTTGTTTGTTGCAAATGTTGCATCAATCATGTCATTAATTTGATTATGCTTTTCTCTTAAATTTATCTGAAGTGCTTAAATCAATTGATCCTTCATTTCTATTTCATATCAAAGATCATTTTTTGGTTGCATTGTATCAACCATGTGATCAATTATGTTTTGGTTTTGAATTAACTTCCACTCAAGTGTTTCAATAAATTTATCTATCATGTCAATTAGAATTTGAAATTCATGGTTGTACTCTTGCAAATCCTTGATTTCATGAGAGGAATTTTGTAAATGCTTTCCTCCTTTTCCCATTTTTTATTATTCTCTCACTCACTTGTTAGGCTCGCTTGTACTTGTTCACTTGCACTCGATCGCTTGCACTTGTTTCCTTTCTTGCACTCTCACTTGATTTTATGGTATACTTAGGGTGTCGGGTACTACCGATCATGCACCCTAAAGTGTAGTTACAATGATTTGATCTTGACGACTCACTTGACCTCCTTATTCAAATTTTAGGCAGGTCTTGATGATGACTTTCACAATTGACTTTGAAAGGATTTTGCACTTGACCCTTGTACAATTCAATGCTCAAATTTAATGATTTATCCTTCAATTTTTAAATTTCAATGATCAATTTAAGTCTTCAAAAGACTGTTGTCTCTGTAATTTTGGCAATGCTCCAAGCAACTTTTGTCATGAGATTACATGCCCTAAATGATCAATTTGATTTGAACACTTTATTACTCATTGCTTGTTGTGTATTATTTTCCAAATTAAATATGATTATCAAATCACTAGACACAAAACAAAATAAGCATCCAAGACATTCTACACAATCACACACAAGGAAAAGTGTCCTTAGACCACCATATTCCATTTTAGGGTGATCTAGGACAAGGAGAGAAACATTTTGATCTTATTATGATATTCTTCTTACAATGATAATGGTCAAATTTTAAGACAAATATTTTCCTTCTTAAGCATCTAAACCCAAGGAGAGGTGTGCTAGGGTTAGGAGAGTATTCCTATGGTATTTTCTTCCCCAATGAGTTCTTCTAGATTGTGCAAATGGCTTCTTTCAGGCCCTCCCTGACACCATGTTAAATTTTCTCTTAAGTAGTGAAGTGTGTTTAGTATTATTTAACTTTATACTATTAAAAAAATAATTGCATGCATAAGGATCACTGAAATAAAGAGATCCACAGTATACACAAGATTTATCTTGGGAAACCCTCGTGGGGGAGAAAACCCAACAAAGCTTCTTCAATATAGATTCTCCAACAAGTACAATGACTCTCTCAAGAGAGATCTCACCAAACAAAAGATAAACTAGAAACCCTAACTAGAATAGGGTAGCGCACCACTAGACCAAGATAGTCCTCCAACACATAACCAAAACCCTTCACCAGAACACTCTTCCTCTATATCTGCATCTCCTCCTTAGACTTGCGCACGTTTCTTGTGTGAGAGAACTTGTTGTGTGTGTTCTCCAAGTGAGGTTCTTAACCTCTTATAAATACAGGTTGATCCACCCATAATTAGGTCAGGTCCGACCTGTACACTTTACCCCTTTTAATTTACAACTGAATTTTGTCAAGGCACAATAGCGTTGAATTAACAAATAATATAATATTGTTCTTTAGGGTTTTGTCTTAGTCTAATACAATAAGAATATCTTCTGAAGCTACTCAAACTTCAACATGTCACAAGGTGCATCAACCTTTTGTATGAACTCATTTGTATCACATGTTGCATCAATCATTTGGATGAACTGTTATGTATCACATGTTGCATCAATATTCTCTATTATATATTCAATGTCAGAACTTGTATCAACCATTTGCATGAGGTTGTGTGCTACATATGTTGCATCAATCCTGTCATCAATTTGATTATTCTTTTCTCTTAACTTTAACTAAAGTGCATCAATCAATTGATCCTTCATTTCTATTTCATCTCAAAGATCATTTGTTGATTGCATTGTATCAACCATGTGATCAATTATGTTTTGGTTTTGAATTAAATTCCACTCAAGTGTTTCAATCAATTTATCTTTCATATCAATTTGATTCTACAATTCATGGTTGTACTCTTGCAACTCCTTGATTTCATGAGAGGCGTTTTGTAAACACTTTCCTCCTTTTCTCATTTCTTATTAATTATCTCTCACTCACTTGTACTCGTTTGCATGCACTCACTCACTTGGACTTTTTATTTTCTTGCACTCTTGCTTGATTTGATGTTATACTTAGGGTGTCGGGCACTACCGATCATGCACCCTAAAGTGTAACTAAAATGATTTGATCTTGATGACTCACTTGACCTCCTTATTCAAATTCCAGGCAAGTCTTGATGATGACTTTCACAATTGACTTTGAAAGTATTTTGCACTTGACCCTTTGTACAATTCACTGCTCAAATTTAATGATCTATCCTTCATTTTTTACAATTCAATGATCAATTTAAGTCTTCAAAAGACTATTGTCTCTGTAATTTTGAGAATGCTCCAAGCAACTTTTGTCATGAGATTACATGTTCTGAATGATCAATTTGATTTTAACACCTCATTACTCACTGCTTGTTGTGTATTGTTTTCCAAATTAAATATGAGTGTTGAATCACTAGACACGAAAAAAATAAGCATCCAAGACATTCTATCCAATCACACACAAGGACAAGTGTCCTTAGACCACCCTGCCATTTCAGAGTGGTCTAGGACAAGGAGAGAAAAATTTTGATCTTATTATTATATTCTTCTTACAATGATAATGGCTAGATATTAAGCCAAATATTTTCCACCTTAAAAATATTGCAGAATAAATACTTCTGCAATCTTGTCAAACTTTCAAAATTCAACACAATAGTGCTCATAAAATGATGATCATGCTCCAAAAGTTTTATATCTTCCCCAAAAAAAAATGCATTCAACTTTACACCAAAAAATGATGATCATGCCCCAAAAGTTTTATATCTTCCAAAGAAAAAATGCATTCAATATTACACCAAAAAATTACCATTCTTTATCCTTATACCTCCACTTTCTCTTTAATGAACTTCAGAAAACATGGTATGCCATTAAAAAGACATTCATTGAAGAGTTATAAAACGAAAAAGTGAAGCTTTTGAATACTCGTCCAATGTATGCAGACGATATCTCTCCATAAAATGTGATTGAAAACCTAGGTGTGCCTTACCATTGATTTTTAAAAGCAACCCATCATCCATATAAAGGAAACCATATGTTGAAAGGGAGGTATCCTCAACGAAGAATAGAGAAACTACCTTGTTATCTGTGATTCTGCAAATGATCGAGTCATGACAGCACGCCTAGGTACCTACTAACATCAAAATCAATCCATCTCATTTTCCATGCAGACCAGATCGGGCTGCTGGCTGTCCTCGAATGATCTGTTCTCTTAGCACATGGCTTCTCATACACGACAATTGGACACGACTTTTCACTATACTGGAATAGCTCAGCTGCTCTAAACTCTCCAATCACTTCTGCGTTGTAAAACATGTGATTGTTCTTGGATCTCAGCCTTGGACGAGTTGATATAGCTGGATCTATTGCCTACTGTCGAATCTAGTGATCGGATTAGTGTTGAACTCTCCCAGATCGTTGGTTGTGGACAGATCACTGGTTGCGGACAGATCACTGGTTGCAAACGAATTGGATTCGTTTGCAATCAAGCATTTAGATCGTTGTGTATGCAATCAAGCATTTAGATCGTTGTGTATGCAATCAAGCATATATCGACGTTACAGGAGTGATGGTTGAGTGGGATTAGGGCCCAGATTCAGATCTGTCAAGATCAGGGAGTATTTGATGGATAGATGAATAGAAAAATTAGATCGATGTCGTGACTCAAATTGCTTAATATTACTGAACTTTCTTAGCGTGTGGCTGACGGTTTGAGGATTGATCTGAGTGCACCAAGTGTAGCTTTGATCTACGAGTCACTTTTCCAGCTAGCGGTTTCGTTTCTACCAGGGTGGACTCATGAGCCGCTCTCTGATTTGCACTAGAAGTTAGTGAGTGTGAACTTCTGTGTATTCTCTCCCTCTGCACCTCAGTGTGATCTGTTGGGATAAAAAACAGAGTTCACACAAGAGTGTGAGAGCATCTGTGAGCATCTGTGAGTTTTGGGATCGGTCTTGACAGCAGTTGGTATCAGAGCAGGCCGGGTGTTTAATGTCATTCTGTAATTTCTTCTACTCAAATTAGCCCATGGTCACTTGAGATATGAACTCGTAGATTGCAGATCGCATGAAGCATTGATAGCATATTCAAAATACAAATACCTACTGTCTCAAGTGACTGAACCACTATGTATCATGGGCCATAGTCATTATATTTTCAGGAGAATACTACAGATCTATGAAGCCAATCTCACAATGAAGATTCAAATTACATTAAACCACATGATTTTATAACAATGTCGGATCTTATACAATCTGAATACCATAAGATTTTATTGCGACACCTCCTTTATTTATTTTTTAAGAACAATATTCCAGATGCAAAGAAATATCCTTCGATACAATACTTTAAAAAAATTGTGATTAAATCATTAAGAGAATGATGGCCTTGTCTTTGAAAAAAAAAGTTGTCCAAATGGATGTAGATCTGTATTCTTGCTAGCTTGAGAAGCTGGATTTGCTTGACCTTTGTATGTATATCTATGATGCTAAAATAGCTCATGGATGACTAACATCGAGCTTGAATTCCTCACCTTCCCTGGAAAAACTACCATGGAACTATCATGCCCTTAAGACCATAACAACTCTGATTTTATCAAGCTCTCTTCACCATGGCTCTGATACCATGTTAAGAATTGAGCACAAGCAAGACAAGATATGGTGGAAAAGGTCTTAAGCCATTCTAAAGCACATTGTAATGATCTCATGATATGAATTTCTAGTACAATGAATGACCAAATCTAGATATAGATCTCATTGACAACTCATCAATGGATAATGACAACATCTCATGAATAGATGAGGTTTAAAACTCATATCCATGTGGTCTTGGACTTTGTGATTGTCTAGGGACTCACAGTCTAACACTCTTATGTTCCCATTGTTGTTTTTGCCCCCAGACCTAGAAACCCTCATTTCCATCTTTTTCCATGCATCTCCTTATTTGACCAAGAAATATCTCAGATCTTCTTTGGGTCTATTTGTGCATTGGAGTCAAAGGTTTACCATATATTCAATAGCTTGGGTTGAGATACCTGGAGTTCGTTCAGCAGGTACAAGTGATAACCACCCGTAAAATATGTTGTCAATCAATAAATATACTCTTTCCTTCGAAATTTTGGTATTCTTTATATATGTTCATTGTATTTGAATATCTCTTTACTTAGAATACTAGTTGTCGCAATTATTTTTGCTTGTGATAAAATTCATAGAAGTTATTAATGAGATAATAGTTGTCCTTTGTAGTCTTGCACTTGTAATTTTTGTAGGTTCACGAAGGGGCAACTTGGAAGGAGCACGAAAGCTTTCATCCTTGGGATCTTCATCAACGGTTGGACATCAAGTAAGTCTTCCTCCCTTCTTTATAAGTAGTTAGTTATTTGATCAAGTTAGTTGCATATTTTTGTTTGCTTTCTTTGGAAATTGTTTGGTATTTAAACAGTCACCGATCTATTGTGGCTTC
>JASDQU010312525.1:2260-13533 GCA_032191745.1 Picea mariana | reverse complement strand
CAAGTGTAACCTTTGTACTTATAATATAATATTCCATAAGTAAAAGAACCCTTAAACAAATGTGTGAAAACCCTAGAAGAGAAGTCTACCCAATGAGAATAATAGTAAAGTATCAAAAGGCTCCAGAATGAGAAGTGGACCCCACTTGGAAAATTCGCTTGTACTTGATAGTATAAATAAGGAGGTTCCTTAGAGCATTTTTTCACTCACACACACTCACTCAGTAGAAGGAGGGAATAAGTCTGAGGAGTAGTAGTTGCAGTTGCAATAGAAGGAGGTGCAAGTCTGAGAGAGAGGGTGTCGCAATTTCCATGGTGCAATATCAGTCTTTATGGTATCTCTCTTGTGTGCTTCTCTTGGTAAAGGTACACTTCTATTGATATAGGTACATTCTCTTGGTATTGTGTTGTTGTTGCAACAATGGTGGTTCTAGTTAGGGTTTATCTGTTGGTTCTAGTTTAGACTAACCAGAATCATTCTATCTAAGAAAATATTATTGTGCTCAGGGGTGGCATATGTCAATGCCTATGGTTAGGTGACAATGACATGACATTTTCTATCGTTAAATGAGCATATCAAAATTTCAACAATATGCGGGTCACAAGAAGGTGAATCGTGTACACCTTGAAAAACATGCAGTTATGGTTCATACAAAAGGTCAATCTTTTCCAAGTTTGTCTATAGCTATATTTCTCTTAGTGAGTCATTATCCCTATTATGGGAGCCCTGATTTTAGCATAATAAAATCATTCTCAACTCTGGTTTTTCCTGCGGGTTTTTTTGCAAGGGTATCTACCCAAAAATATTAGTGCTTTTTTGTGCATGATTTTTTTTCCTATTTTTCTTCCACTACATGTTATTGAGTTGAATATTTAGGTAGTGTATTTTTTTTTGTGAGTTGCTAATCTAATTGCGGTAAGGAAATCACTAGATAAAAAAGTACCCAGGTGTTGGAGTAAGATTTTCAACAAGGGGGACTAGAACCTAAGATCAACTTTTATGTCAAGTGAATGATTAATATTTGTATCTACACTTGGAGAGATGTTGTAATGTAATATGTACCTTGTTAATGCCAAATCAACTTCCTGATACAATGCTTTGTTCATAATTGTGTGACATTGTAGTATAGTTAGCTCGTTGTCCAGTTGGGAGGGCCCACCAACCTAGATCATGTAGCTATTTTCTACCATATCTAGTTAAAGAACGATTTCAAATTGCAGATCTTGAGCTTAGGTTAATGGTGTTGTGTGAGTAAGAAAAAAAATTCCATTTGTCTTTACATTTCATAAGTATAGTTACATTTGTTTGGGTAGGTACAATAACTAGAATTCCTTGGTTTTTAAATCTATCCTCATCTCTGATTAATGGAACACTTAAAGTTATTAAGTGAAATATTATATCATAAGCTTATCAAGGAGATTTAGATCAAATAACTAGTCATTGGTTTTTTAACATGGTTTTCTTCTTGGTATTTTAATTCCCTTTTCACATAGATATTTTAAACATTCAATGAGTGGTATTGAAGACAAGAATAAATCATAGTCATATTTATCCATAGATATGTAATCTAGACATAATATGTAGATCCATTGAACTCTTTCCATCCTTAATATTAGTCATGTGAACAAAAGTGAGATCGTATGAGATTTTCTTGTTGAATTTGTTCCTTTAATATTTGATGTTTGATTAGATTGCAGAGTGACTATTTTTCCTTATGATTAAATAGGATAGCTTATATTTGATTCCTTTACCTACACATATTTTTCCTATAGCTCACAAGTTTACGAACTATATTGATAAGTAAATGGAATATGGTTTATTAAGTGACAAATAATCGAACCGACATATGGATTTCTCATACAAGAAATTATGTGCTTAGTTATAAGTTGATTTAATTATTTTTAGTTGGAAATTAAGAGAAAAAAACATAATAATCAAGTGAAGAATAGAAATTTTGAAGAGAAACCTAAAAAGAAATTCATTTCCTTTACTAATTGCATCAATGCATCTCAATCACGAAGTGTCACCATGCTCAACAAAATTGTAACACTTCATACAACACTCTTAACATCATGTGGAGTTACTAGGAATAAATTTTATCAAGCATTATAAAATAAACTTCTTCATATTGACTACAATTCCACACACCTCCCCAAATAAGTTACACTTTATCAACACTTTTAGTAACTCATGTAGGTGCAAAAGAAGAAAGACTAAATAGTTTCCAACACTATGAAATACATTCTTCACAAAAAAAAAATGCATATGACTAGTAGTATATAAGAAGTACCACCAAAATGAACAATATTTGTTATAGTTGAAATGAGAACAAGTACAATCTATAGCCAGGCATGTTTGTGATTCATATGTGTAATATTTTAATTTTTGGTATCCATCACTATTGAACAACATGTGAGGACTAGTACTAGTAAAACGTGTGAAATCATGAAAGTCATTATCCTATTTATCTATAATGTGTATGTACGTTTTGTCTCACTACACATTAAAACTCCTTAAAGGACATAGTTCATAAGAAAAATATGTAATTAAAGCTTTACCAACATAGAAGAAGAATTTGGGTCACAATTCTTAATATTGATTTGTTTGCATTTTCCCTCTCCCTTTGTGGTTTTTTTGACTTTATCTTTAGTTAAATTTAAGAATTAGAATTGGTGTAGATCCTTGGGTGGGAGATAAAATGGGGTTTTTAAGAAAAACCATATTTGTTGAGTTCGAAATTCAATAATCAATACAATTTTGAAGAATTTAGTTAATAATAATCATTAAATTGGACATATAAAAATTAAAAAATGATTATGTATTATATATATATATATATATATATATATATATATATATATATATGATTATATTTAACCATATATACACATCATCTTTGATGAGATAATTTTAAGATACGTTAAATATTTTTAATGAGATGATATTAAGATACATTAAATATTTTTGAAATATTCGACATGAAATATTATATAATATTAATACTTCCATTATTATCATATATTAATAATAATATGTACTTCCATTATATATTAATATTATATCGTTATTATTACATCATTATATACTAATATTATATTATATATTATTATTATATAATTATGAATGTATAATATTATATAATTATTATATAATATTTAAATTATATAATAATTATTATATATTAATAATAAAATTATTATATTATTATTATATAATTATTATCATATATTAATAATAATATGTACTTCCATTATATATTAATATTATATCGTTATTATTACATCATTATATACTAATATTATATTATATATTATTATTATATAATTATGAATGTGTAATATTATATAATTATTATATAATATTTAAATTGTAATTATAGAGTTATGTTCTACTTATTAATTTATATTATTATAATAATTAATTTATAATATAATTGTTTTCAAATGCATTTTCCACATTTGAGATATGATATAATAATCATGGACCTTTCCTTATGTATCCATTCATAATATTATTTTAGTATATGTGCCCACAATCACATTTGTAATATGATAGAATTATCTATAATAAGCATTGACCTTTTCAATGTACACATTCATAATATTATTTTATTGAACTTATTAATTCATTTATATGACCATTTCTATGTACACATTCTTAATATTATTTTATTTTATGGAACTTGTTAATTCATTTATATTATGACTGTATTATTTATTTGATATGATTATAATATATTATTATATTATAAATTTAATTCCCATATTAGCCCACTGACTAAACGGACTCAACCTAAAGAGATCTCGATGTTATAGATCACGAAACTGTGCAAATTGAGGACTCTGAGGGTTAAAGTGAAAAGGAGCGTAATTCGGGGACACCCCTCCCCCAAAAAGGGCGTCACTCCAGGCTAGACAAACTAACAAGGTCCTGCTGAAAGACCGATAGGCAAGGAACAGTTGACAAGAATCGGAGTGGGTAGCATTAATAACCGAAGGACAGGCAGCCGCAACCATAAGAAGGGACCTTACCTTTAAGACCTATTCAATGCGGCTTTAAGCTCACATTTCATTAATATTATGACTGTCTTATTTATTTGATATGATTATAATATATTATTATATTATAAATTTCTTTGCATTTGTTACATTTTCATTCTTAATATAATAAATATTTATAATATTATTATATTATATGATATATTATTAAATTTTATATCATAAATTATTATTATTATTGTATATTAATAATAATAAAATATTATTTTCATATTATATATTAATAATAAATATTTATTATATGATATCAATTATCATTTATTTTATATGAATACTAATTTAAACTTCTTATTATTATTTTAATTCTTATTTTAATTATAATATTATTATATTATATGATATATTATTAAATTTTATATCATAAATTATTATTATTATTGTATATTAATAATAATAAAATATTATTTTCATATTATATATTAATAATAAATATTTATTATATGATATCAATTATTTTATATGAATACTAATTTAAACTTCTTATTATTATCTTAATTCTTATTTCAAAATTTTAGAATGGTCTAGTTTATATTGCAGTGTGATTCGGCATGTATATGGATTATTATTTTAGAATTGATGTTATGCACCAAATGACCAAAACAACAAAGAGAGAAGAAACTCCATGCCTTGATAAAGGGAGAAGAATGAATGTGAAGTGTCTTCAAGGGGGAAGCCTACTTTCACAATAGATAAATGTACAAAATGAGATTATCCTAAAACTGGGTTTCTTTGGTGTATATATAAAGGATACCAAGGTACAATTACAACTAAAAGGTCTAGGCAAAAATACTAATATAACAATAGAAATACAACTCAATATCTAGGGATTTACATGGGGCTTTATGATTAACTTGGGGCTTTGTATAGGGGCTTAACATGCCCCTCCCCTTAAAACAAGTGTTTCCCTCAAGACTTTATTAGTTGAAAATGTTTTTGCATAAATAATTCATCTTCCAATGTCGCTTCTTCTATTGGTAGGTTCTTCCACTTGATGAGGTACTCGGTAATTACTCGATTTCATAGTTGCTTAATACTTGCTTCAAGGATTTTTTATGGTTCTAGTATGATTTTCCCTTCTTCATTGATCTCTAGTAAAACAGTTTTAACTAGGATATTGTCACCAAATACCTTCTTTAATAAAGAAACATGGAATACTACATGTACATTGGAAGATGAAAATAACTCCAATTTTTAAGAAATACTTCCAATCCTCTACAACACCTTATAGAGACCATAATACTTAGGTTCTAGCTCATTTTCCTCAAATTTTTTTTGTTGGAGGGACATCTATTATTATGGTTGTATCCTTTGAAATACCCAATCCTCCACTTCAAATTCCCTTTTTTTATGATGTTGATATGATTATCATTTCATCCTATTTAGTGTTGTAACCAAGTTGTCCTTCAATAGTTTGAGGACCTCTTGTTGGTGATCTATGTGGTCCTCCACTGCTTGAACCGAAGGATGATTTTAGGGGCTAAATTTCACTCATGGGCTAATTTTCCATGGTTTTTTCCAAAAAAATATTCGTCATTCTAAAAATGATTCGCCCAAATTATATAAGATAAAATTATTTTACCTTAAAAATCGCCAAAAGTTTATACAAAGCATATAAAATCCTTAGAAATTTGAATATTTTTACAAAAATATTGCCAAACATTTATAGTTGGGATATGAAGAATTAGTAAGATTCGCCAAGTTTTCTACATTTTAAAATAATTTTCCATCCTTAAAATCATCCCTGCTTGAACCTTCACTTTCCCTTTCAATGGTGATGTGATGGATGGAGGATAATATCCATAGAGTGCCATAATTGGAGAAATGTTTGTTGAAGTATGGAAAGATGTGTTGCACCACCATTCTTCCAAGGGAAACCACTTGACCCATTGTATTTATTTATTAGATGCAAATAAATGAATATACTCTTCTATACATGTATTCGCAATTTCATTTTTCCCATTAGATTGAGGATGATAATAATATTTGTGAGACAATTGAGTACCCAAACAAGAATATAATTAAGTCCAAAAATTTCCAGTGAAAAGTGGATATCTATCACTATAATGATTTCAGGGATTCCATGTAGCTTCTGAACTATTTCCATGAATGTTGTGGTTGTTGTAATTTATTTATAATGATGAGAAAGGGAGAAAATATGGGCATAATTTGTAAGTAAATCCACTAAAACCATGATGAAATTCTTTCCTTGGGACTTGAGTAGACCTATAATAAAATCCACTGAAACTTCTTGCCAACATTGACTTGGTATAGTTGATTAGTGTACAAGACTTGGGATGTTTATTGTATCTACCTTATTCTATTGGTAATCGACACACTAAGCCACAAAATTTTGATCATCAATTTTAATACCATCCCAAAAAGTATATTTCTTGATATTGTGGTAAGTTTTCAATAACCTTGAATGCCCTCTTATACAAGAAGTGTGAAATTCCAAAAGGACCTCATGTTTGAGTTGGGAATTCTTACATAAATACAAGTGATATTGATATCATAGTAAATCAATAATCCACACAAATTTATCTAATGCACTGGGGTCCTCTTGTATTTGTTTAATGATATTTCATACCTTTTGATATTGCTTCCATTGTATCTTTTCTTCTTCTTCCCAATCAGACTGTGGAATGGAAATAATACACAGTAAACACTCTATGTCCTCTTATTTCATTGAAAGTTTGTATGCAACCATATTTTGTTTTATTTTTCGTAGATAATTTAAAATTCATAACCCAACATCTTTGTAACCCATTTTTTTCTCTTCTAAAGATAATTTATGTTCCAAGAAGTACTTCAAACTATCATGATCTATTTTTTCCCTGAAGTGACTTCCCATTAAGTAAGGGCACCATTTCTTAACTACATGTAATATGGAAAACATTTCATTTTCATACATTGGCTTGAATAAGTTATTTCCTTTAATATGGATACTTCCAAAGGCAATGGATCCTTCATTATTGCATTAAAACTGCACCAATGCCATGTTTTGAGGAATCACATTCCACAATAAAGGTTTTTTTCAAATCAGAAATGTCTAGGAAAAGAGTCATACACATAGCCTCAATTTTTTCAAAATCTTTGGTTTCTTATTGAGTCCAATAAAATGCCTCCTTTTTTAATAAAATTGTCATAGGTGTTTATATTTGACCATAATTATTTACAAACTTGTGGTAATATCTTGTCAACTCTAAGAATCCTCTAATATTCTTGAATGTTTTCAGAATTGGCGCCCATTCCATCATAGCTTTAATTTTGTTAGAGTCCACTTTGACACCTTAATGAGATACAATATGACCTAGATATTCCACTTATTGAACACCTAAGGAACAGTTGGGAAGACTTCCATATAATTGTTTCTCTTCAAATAGTTGTAACATCATGTCAACATGTTGTACATGTTCTTCCCATAATTTGTTGTATATTAGTATATCATAAAACAATTCTAATGAAAAATTTATGAGTAAGGGTTTGAAAATAGAATTCATCAATATTTGAAATGTTGAAGGTGAATTAGTAAGGCCAAATGACATCACCAAAAACTCATAATGAACTACACATTTTCTAAAGTCTATTTAGGAAATGTCTTGTTGCCTTATCTTGATTTGGTGATATCTAGAGTGGATATCTAACTTCATAAAGAAACAATTCTCCTTCTAATTGATCTAATAATTCATCAATGACAGGAATATGAAACTTATCTTTAATGGTTGTTTTGTTAAGTTGTCTATAATCTAGACACATACTCCATAAACCATCCTTTTTTGTAACCATCAACATTAGTGAAGAGAAAACACTTTGGCTAGATTGAATGATGCTGACCTCTAACATTTATTGAATCATACACTCAATCTCACTCTTTTGTGCATATGAGTACCTGTAAGGCCTATTTTTATGTGGTACACTTACTGGTTGCAAATTAATAACATGGTCATGATATCTAGCAGGTGGAAGACCCTTAGGAATATCTTCAAATACCATGGAATTATGTTGATAACCCTTTGGAGATCCACTAGAATACAAGGTCTATATTTTGAACATATAGTGAGCATAATTGTTCAAGTGCACCATGGTGTCCCTCTTTGAGTAATTGTGTCATTCTGTTAGAGTTAATCATATTAGAGGGATTCCCTTAGATACCTCTAAGTTCAATTTTATTTCCTTTTAAGGAAAATATCATGAACATTCTTGAAAATCAAGAGCCATTGTTCCTAGTGGTTTAAACCATTGGATACCTAATACAACATTAGCACCGCCCATTTGGATTGAAATCATGGTACTATCCATTAAATAACCCCCCATATTGAGTTAAAAACTATGGAACTTCACCAAATAATTTATGGTACCTCCATCTGCAATCTTTACTTGAACTTTTGGTGTTGGAAATACAAAGCAATTGAGAAGTTTCACTAATTTGCAATTAATGAAGTTATGGGTACTACTAGAATCAATCAACAATGTTTCCTTTCCTTTTTTATATATCCTTCTATATAAAGGGTTTTCATAGTAGTGATTCCAACAAATGAATGACAATATATGGTTGGAGTATTCTCTTCTAGTTATATATGTTGCGATCGTTCCAATTCTTGAACTTATTCTTCTTGACATTCTATGAAGAATAATTTATTCTCACCACATTTATGCCCCTCAATGTACTTCCTATCACAATTCAAACATGGTCCCTTTTCTCTTCTTCCATCCATTTGTTGAGGTGTCAAACTTGTAGGTCAAGTGAGGTTAGGAGAGGCAACATGGTTCTCTCTATAGTTGTTAGTGGCCATGATCCAAATGGATCCAAAAAGAACAAAAAATAGAAGTTATTGTATTTGGATGAAACCAACACCATTACATAGTGATCATTGATGTGATTCCGGTGGTATATTTGGTTTTGAAAATGGACTCCGTATGGCGAAGTTATCATGATTTAAAGTTCAGGTCAAACATGCAAAAAGTCAAAGTCAAGTCAACAGTCTGTACTGATGACGTCAACAATACATCAACATGAAAGGTGGCATATAATGTCAGCATGACAATGTTTTGACATCATCATGACACATGTAAACACCAGGACATGACACATGGTAGCCAGATTTGGCATTTTCAGGGGTCGATTTGGACCACTAAAAAATTGACACATGGTTGTACAGATGGACATGTGGATGTACAAAAATGATGTGGCACCAGTGAAAACATGTCACATGGATGGTATAGTAGTGACATGGAATCATCTGATTGAAACACATGGTAGGTATGGTGTTGACTGTGTAGATTTGACATGTGGCAGTGTTGACTAGGCAATTGACTGTGTGGTGATTGGACTGATACGTCAACCGTACAAACAAATCATAGGGTGATATATGGCCCAATCTATTCTGGTACCCAATCTATTCTGGTACCAGAATAAGGCCAAAGAGGCTTGGGTAAAAATTTATTTCCACCTCCGGCAGATTCGAACCCTCGACCTCGGGGCATGGGCAACGACTTCACCAAATGCGCTAGCCACCCAGGCTAGTTTGTTACTCGTTAAAAAAAGTGGCATTTATATTATTTAAAGTTGATTTGGGTGTGGATTTGGGGATAAGCCCCGTTCAACGAGGGGTTATCCTACAACCAAGGCCTATGACCAACAGCTATAACCAGGGGCTGAAGGACAAGGGCGCTAGTGAGACCACATGGTGATCCATGTGAGTAGGGGATGAGGAAAAAGGGGCTGGCACGTGTTGAGTCTCCATTTTGACACCTCTATTACCCTATATTACCCTCTATCTGAGCCTATTTTACCTATGCTATGTGTATATAATTGATTGTTTCCTCCACAAGTACACTTGATGACCTTGTCCATGTGCATAGAGAGGTAACTTATGATTAAGGCATGATTTTTTTAGTTTTCTTGAGTTAGTTCAATTAAATGCTTGATTATGTATGATCCTAATCACTTTGACTTTTAAGCAGCTTGATCTGGGACCTCACTATTTCGATACTGCAACTACAGTGCGATTTGTTACTACAGCTATGGTGCCATCCGATACCCAGTCCATTCCAGCACCAAGGCTCCACCTATTCTAGTACCCAATCTATTCTGGTACCAAGGCTCCACCCATTATGGTACCCAGTCTATTCTGGTACCAAAGCTCCACCTATTCTAGTACCAAGGTTCCACCTATTCTGGTACCTGCACACCATTGCATCTGATACCAACACATTCAACACTGCATCTGGTACCAGTCTTGCTTCTAATCCGGTGCTGCCTTTACACCTGATCTGATACTCATGGTCGTGACTATGTTGATCCGGTACTAAAACCCTGTCTACAGAATTCCAGTACCAACATTATGGTACTAGATTTTCACCTTGATTTCTGGGTAGATAAAGATTAATATCAAAATTTGGGGACATGGGTTTTTTCCAGAGCGGAGTTTTCATGTTGTCACATTGGCCAGAATTCCCATATATCACACCTATTGACCTCCAATTTAGGGGGAACAATTCATCCTAAATCATTGCCAATTTTCCAGAAATTCTAGGATCATGCCTAGATTCGTGGGAAATGCATTTCCTTGATTAGCTAATGGTTGTACTTGACCTCCATTGATGGAAAATGGTTTTGATTTGATTGTTCATGGATTGGATTGTCTAGAGATAAATTTGTAATGTAAAAAGTATATAAATTGAGTGATGGCTCTAAGCCAAAAGGGAGGAATTATTATGTTGCGGATTGGATTTCTTAACAGACTCTTTTTGTAAATTTACTTGCTGAAGATTAATGTGTAACATACCCACTACCTAAATCAAATTTTTCCAGTCTTCTGTTAGACTCGAACCCCTAAATGACCATGGAGGCCCAGTGCAAGCTAGCTCTCTCTCTCTCCTTCTCCGTTCCCATGTGATCATGGGTCATACTCATGGTTCAAGTTGAGTTTGTATTTCGTGCTTCGGCACTACAGTAATGTCTAAACAATTCGACTTTGCAACCGCCGAACCCCGACGGGGCTAGCAAGCGACCAATATGCATGAATCCCTATGGGGTCAGTGAATGGCCAATAGGAACAAACCTCAACAGGGGTAGACACCAGCCAATGAGAAACGCCCATTGCGCGGTTAGGTGGCATATAGGTGTCAAGAGGGAAACGCGACACGGTGGTCGTCATGACAGGGAGGGGCCCCACTTCACATGCCACACCATTCCGGACCCCCCCCCCCCCC
>JASDQU010312523.1:0-13482 GCA_032191745.1 Picea mariana | reverse complement strand
CAGGAAATAAATATCTACAATCACAATAAATATTTCTAATTTTGAAGCATACATACCAGAATGGGTACTCTTCTCTACAGTATCACTAGACATGTGCGCCCTTGTATGATGCAGTGTTTGCTGAATATCACTGGATTCACTACTGCAGTAGCACTATCGCTTGAAAATAAACATAAACACTTAGTTAATGGTGATATAATAAAATATGAATAGACTTTACAAGCATGCTACTGCGGTTTCCTTATTCATTTGTTTTACCTGCGTAGTTGGGGAGATAGAAGTCTGGCCCAAGATTTTTCTATATTCAATCACACGTTTAAAATCATGCTTGTAACCAAGCTTTAGGTCCTCCTTGGTGGTAGCAGTGTCGAACATATTTAACTGCAATGCATAACACCATTAAAAACACCAATAAAAAAAAAACATATATTTGTTCGCTATTGTTAAATAAATATTAACCACAGTTAATCATTTAAATCTTACTATTCGGGATTTTAGTTTTCCGTAGCCACCCTGGGCTAGTTTATGCTGGTTGTGTTTTTCCACTCTGGCCTTTGTTGCTTTGGAGGTGTCCGGTAGCCTACATATGGAATTTTTGAAAAAAATTAGATATTGGAATTGTTACTTATAACAGGAAAGAAAAACATAAATGCTCATATTTCACTGATAATATGACATGTGTTGTACCTTTCTTGACCAGCTCATGGTTGTTGTCGTTGTTTTTTAAACAAGTTCTCCTTTGCATCCTCTATTAGTGCCTTCCACTCTTTCTTAGGAACCATGGGAGGGCGCTCGTTCTTGAGGTCTATTTGCAATTTCTCCCTATATTGGGCCCTGGTATATTTTAAATTCTCGTTAGCTAACTTTGTAACCACTTTCTTGTTGAAAGTGTTGCTGAACAAGTTTACCATGTGATCTATTAAATCATCTTTCTTTTTTCTATCTTGGCCATTCCACTGTGTTCGAATGGTGGGGCCAAACAACTCCAATGCTTTGTCATTTAAGTTTCTATAGGAAACATTGTTTCCTGTAGAAATGTGTTATCCATTAATTTATAATAATCTCAACAAATGTCCATTTCAATTTCATGAAAAAAATGAATCAATTAATTAACAATTACCTACAATCTTCTGAATCTTGATCGGAACACATGCGTCATCCAACAAAAAGGTGACATCTAGTGATCTTGTGCTTTTAATTTGTTCTGCTCCATGCAGAATAGTATCCTGTCCATCTACAATATGTTCCTCTCCAGAGTCATGTGGAGTCCCAAGCTCCAGCTCATCATGCTCTGATGTGTCATGCCGATCAAAATCATTTCTCTCATCAATGGATTCGAGGGGAACCTCAGGAGGCTAAAAAATACTCACTTTCACTTTGCTATGTCGACCTTTTTTTTGCATTGGACCATCACTGCTACCTATAGCAGTTGCAAGATCGATAGGTTCCCCACGCATGGGGTTTAAAAACTCCTACAAACAAAAAACTTTACTTTACCAGAACATATACAAAATATAAAATAAAAAAATGGATATAAAATTGTCATAGCTGATAAAAATATGGGAAGATGCCACTTACCCCAAAATTAGTTATTGTATTTTGTATCTCTACAATTCTTGCCCTGTCCTCCCTTGTCAGGGGTCTTTTGCTAAGAAAACCTAGATATTCTATGTTAGCCTTCTTCAAGGCCTTTGTTATAGTTGTCATTGGTTCATTCAAATAAAATATTCCATCCTCATCAATATCCTCTGCGGGAGCCTTCCCACATTGACCATGCCACAACACATTGATGAATAAAATTAATGAGATGAACTTTAACAATTGAGAAATTTAGTTGTTGTAGTCATAAGTTGTTGTTGTATTTAACATTTACCTGGTGAGGCACTACGAGTGCCTTTCCACGGTCACCCTGGACATATATAGTGGGTGATTTTTGGACACGGTCACCCTAGACAAATGTTGACACAATAAATCAATAAAAAAAAGTTATGAAATTCACCCATAACATTAAAAAAATGAAATATTGTTGTAATATTAGAAAAACAATAACAAAATTTCAGAAATTTAGTTGTTGTAGTCATAAGTTGTTACTGTATTTTGTAAATGTGTTGAACCTGCACATAATAGATCTAGCTGGAAAATACTACACACATTTGCAGAGAGAAATTGAGAAAGAAGAAGCAAGATAGAAAGAATGGAAGAATTCTCATTAACCGTATTCCACACAGAAAGAGTGAATAATTTACAATATATATAGGATAAATGAGTAACTAATGAGCCATAGTGGTGGTCTATATTGATCTAGACACACACCAATAGTTACAAGAGTAAACTGCCACCTAGTCTAGTCTCTCAGGCAGTTATGGGAGTGAACTGCCAACTAGCTGAGTTAACTAGTCAACTAGTCTTTAGTTAATTGACTGAACAAAGAGTAGTGAGTTGGTGATGATCCCAATGTTGCATGGTGACAAAACCAATTCAACATCTAACCTCAACTCAACTAGTCAAAGTGAAGTGTCAACTGAAAGAGAATATTCTCCCCTAAAATATAGGAGACTGGATAATGACTAATTATGACTAATAAACAAGGAATAACCCTAGGAAAAATAAATCCTAGGTGTGTGTGAAGTAACTCCAACACCCCCCCTGAACATCACTATGGTGAAAATAAAGAATGGGTCATGGCTACGAGGCCATGTTAGGTACCCAAATACAAAAGATACACTGAAGTAAATGCGGAAAGAGGGAAAACCTCATGGGAACAAAACCCCCCCTCAAATTACAATGCATAAAATAAAAAATGATAAGGAACAAAATCCAGTTGCTAAGAAACCATGTCCTTCACTCCAAGAAGACCTCGTAACTGTGCAAGTTTGTGCTCTTTGAAGATTTTGTTGAAGATGTAGATGTCTGCATGGATATGATGAAGTATATGCATCATTGATATTTCCACACATATCCACTTTCTCTTCTTGTAATGAACAATATCCAAATAAATTTTGGATAAAACTTTGAAAACCGTGTGGTTGTTTCTAGAAAAATGATGAAATTTTGTTGATTTTAAAAGGATCATAACTTCACTTTCCGGACTCCGTTTCAGATGATTTGTTTTTTGAAATTGGATATTTTCCCGATAGGAATTCAAATATCCAATTTTTCTGCAATTTTTTCTTAGAAAATATCAGAATGGCGTTTGATGTGTGTGGATCCCTTTTTGACTCCTTAGATGCATGCATGGTGCATGCAAAAGTTTCTACATGTGACTCCTGAGATGAATGCCATATATATTCCACATGAATTTTAGAAAAAAAAATTGAAATGGAGTAGACATCATCTTCAATTAATGGAGTACAAATTTTTGCAAATACTTTTGTAGAAGACTCTTCATAATAAGAGGCTTGATCTTCTGATGCCTTCTCTTTTGGCTCTATCTATTCAACCTCCTACATGAAATATTCACAATATTCTTTATTCCCAAATAGAACCTCCAATCTGGTCCATAATTCATTTGGAGTTGATCCTAGTGATTCTTCATATACTTGATGGAAAAGTTTGGGAGAAACAGACATGTCGATACTTTCTATGGCCATATCTTGTCTATTGAGAAAGTCATTTTTCTCATCGACAGAATCAGACTCTACTTCCATTTCCATAGTACTTTGGTATAATCCTTTGTATCTTAGTAGAAGAATTTTTTTTGGCTTCCATTCCAAATAGTTATGAGGCGTGAGAAGTATTTCCGACGAATAATCTATCTTTTTATTGTCTTCAATATTTTGTACCTACAAAAAATGATTTGGTGTAGATTTTTCTTAGCAGTCCGTCGACTCTGATACCATGTAAATGTGTTGAACCTAGACAAAATAGATCTAGCTAGAAAATACTACACACATTTGCAGAGAGAAATTGAGAAAGAAGAAGCAAGATAAAAAGAATGGAAGAATTCTCATTAACCGTATTTCACACAGAAAGAGTGAATAATTTACAATATATATAGGATAAATGTGTAACTAATGAGCCATAGTGGTGGTCTAGATTGATCTAGACACACACCAATTGTTACAAGAGTAAATTGCCACCTAGTCTAGTCTCTTAGGTAGTTATGCGAGTGAATTGCCACCTAGTTGAGTTAACTAGTCAACTAGGCTTCAATTAACTGACTGAACAAAGAGTAGTGAGTTGGTGATGATCCCAATGTTGCATGGTGACAAAACCACTGCAACATTTAAACTCAACTCAACTAGTCAAACTGAAGTGTCAACCGAAAGAGAATATTCTCTAGGTGGAATATTCTCTCCTAAAATATAGGAGACTGGATAATGACTAATTATGACTAATAAACAAGGAATAACCTTAGGAAAAATAAATCCTAGGTGTGTGTGAAGTAACTCCAACATATTTAACATTTACCTGGTGAGGCACTACGGGTGCCTTTCCACGGTCACCTTGGACAAATGTAGTGGGTGATTGTCGCACATGGTCACTTTGGACAGAAGTTGACACAATAAATCAATCAGAAAAAGTTACGAAATTCACCTGTAACATTTAAAAAATGAAATATTGGAGTAATATCAGAAAAAAAAATAATGAAATTTCAGATATTTAGTTGTTGTTGTCATAAGTTGTTAATGTATTTAACATTTACCTGCTGAGGCACAATGGGTTCCTTTCCACGATCACCCTGGATAGATGTAGCGGGTGATTTTTTGCCATGGTCACCTTGGATAGGTGCTGACAGAATAAATCAATCAATAAAAGTTATGAAATTCACCTGTAATATTAAGAAAATGAAATATTGTAGTAATATCAGAAAAAAAATAATGAAATTTCTGAAATTTAGTTGTTGTAGTCATAAGTTTTTACTATATTTAACATTTACCCACTGAGGCAAAGTGGGTTCCTTTCCATGGTCACCCTGGATAGATGTTGACATAATAAATTAATCAACAAGAGTTATGAAAGTAATTGTAAGAAAATTTATGCAGTAAAAATTTGAAATATTGCAGCGATAAATTGTAACAATGATTGATAAAATCTTGAGTGGAATGGTATGTAAGATATTTACCACCATAGTCACACCCCCTCCATCTATTCGATTTAAGTTGTAATCGATCAACAACTCTTCACCTGGAACTATTATTTTTGTTGCACATACAAATATACGATTTCCTTTGTGTGCCTCAAATATGCAATTCAGTTTCTTCGTTGTTGCCACTGGTCATGTACTAGTTATAAATCCCTCAATGTTTCCAGTAGCTTTTGGCCTTCCATCAATATACATAGTTTCCCCTTTATTTTGATTGTTATCTAGTAGTTGTATATAATTTGCGGTAACTCCGTATCCCCTCATACTTTGCGTATATCAGACCAACATCAACCAGTGATTGTATTTGTATAATGGTCCGACATACTCCATGAATTCAGTTACAATGCCATAACTGACCTTTATGCCATCCATGGAAAATAACCCCAATCCATGTAAGGACGAAGGAGCAATGAGATACATCCTCCCACCAATGAAGAAATCTGTGTCCACTTCAGGTAGCTCCTTAGGTGTCCATCGTTGCACTATATGTTTATACATCAAGGGAAACTCAATGTCACTTATGCTCTCAACATCATAATTACACGACCCTCCGTTGGCAATAAAAAATTGCATGCGTATACGTAATCTTTTCCTTAGCTTTTCCAACCTAGCTGATCTAGAACCAGTAGATCTAGTACAACATGTCTCACTTTCAAACTCTCTTCGTATATCTTGATCATCACTCGAGGAAGATAGATCTGAAAGATACCTATTTGGTGGTACCTACACTCATTAAAACAAGAAGATAAGTTATCATGCCAATATACGTTTTTGGTACCAACACAGTTGCATATAGTTGCATAAAGTTTAAATTTCCACACTTATCCATCATATAGTTGCATAAGTCGCATATAGTTGCATAGTTTCATAAGTTGCATAGTTGCATAAGTTTCATTGTTGCATAAATTTGCATGTTGCATAAAGTTGAGTAAAGTTGCATAAGTTCCATAAAGTTGCTTAAATTGCATATAGTTTCATAGTTGCATATAGTTGCATATGAAATTGTTGCAATATAGTTGCTTATAGTTGCATTGTTGCATAAAGTTGCATATTATAAGTTGCATAAAGTTTCATATAGTTGCATATAGTTGCATATCCCCCAATGCTCAGTGGAGAACTTGATTTGAGACCTATCAAAGAGTTTGAGTGGGGATCAATAGTTTGGAAATCCATGATCCTGGAATTTCATATATTTGGAAAGTGCCTTTAGTGGCTGGTGGGGAATGGAGGAAAGGTTCCAGTTGGCAATAATGTTAGAGGGGAGGGATCTATGGGGGGTGTATAAACATGCGTTTCTTCCTAATAGGTCACACATTCAAATCCAAAGGGGAGTAGGGTATGTATATCTCCGTACACTTTAGTGGTGAAATTTGAACAATCAATGAGGAACAATAATTGGGTTGTAGGTCTAAAGGATTGTCTCAACTATTGTGGAAATTCTAAGCATGGTTTCTCTCCAACCATTCTTTTTTCATCCACATTTTCAAAAAAAAGTTTTCCCAACATCTATGGGCTCTTACCAACCACTAAAACATGGGAAATTTATACCATTTACAATGATAACAACGATCAAAACAACAATGAAAATTATGGAGAAACATTCCCATATAATGGGAGCTTTGTATCCTCTCCATGAGACCCCTCTCTCTTCCTCAGGATATGATACATATGAGACTTTTACTTAGACCAACCCAAAAGTCAAAGATTGATGGGAACGTTGTAAGGATACATAGGCAAGAAAATATAGTACCCCAAGGACAATGATAAGGCTAAATCAACCAAAAATCCCATTTCCTCTTCCCTTATTGTGGTATCATAGTCTCCTTGTTTCTTCCTCCAGAAATAATTAGGGTGGATTTATATTATTGTGCGTTTCCCTTTTTACAAAACCATGAACTTATTATAAGAAATATACCGACCACATTGTAAAGTTAGCCCACCACTTGGAGTCTTATGCATTCACTAGTAGGGACTTGGCCTTGAGCTCCACACTTGGAATATTCACAATCCATCTCACATATTTACAACATGGGATCGTTATATCTCATACCACATGGCTTGATTCTTGTTTCATAAACTATATTAAAAAAATAATACATGATTTATTATATTACAATTAAGGGGTAAAAACTAGGATATTACAAAAGGGAATTCAAGTAGTGCATTCAAGCATATGCCATTGACATTACGATGTATTTAACAAAGTGGTGTCATATAAAACAAGGGATTGGTATATGGAAAGGTGATGTGATAGAAATATTAATCTTGAGCATCCAAGTATTGTCTCATGTCTCATCTATGCTTATTGGCATTGTTCCTTATCATTAAAGACATCGATCAAATTTTGAAGCAAGATGAGTTATTTGATGACATTTTATGTATAAGTGTATTTAGCGTATGAGGCGACATTTACCATAATACAATAGTTTATTGTTATATGATTTTAGAATGCATCAATTATGTAGATTGAAAAGCATATAACATGGATGAAAATCGTGAGTAAGTTTGTCAATTTTAGGAAAACAATGTTCTATGCGAGCGCAAAACTTTAGCCTTTCTGGCTAAATTGAATATGTGAATGCTGAAAGAGGCTAGATTGATGTTTTTGATGCATATGATCCTTAATCACAAACAATATTTTTCCTAGCTTGACACAAAAGACTATAAAGAAAATTAATTTTTTGGTGATGAGTAGGGATTGGTACTGGGGCATACAAATCAAGTTTCCAATAGTTCTTGAATGATCTTTTTGATTTCATTATTCTATGCAAACGAGTGGCTATAAGGATGCAAATTGGGTGGTAGACTATCAATAATCAATGAAATACCATGGTCATGTTCCCCTCGTGAAAGAAGCAAACCTAGAAGAATTTCAAATACTTGTTGATGTTTCAAATCATAGAGACCAATTTCAAACATGTGTTAGACTCTATAAAATCCACGGGAGAGCCATTGCTCTTCTTTTTATACATGTCCATGTTTAGGAATGGAAATATTTCTCTTTGATTTCATTTTCTTGATAACCCCTTAATTTCCATGTAGTAGTAATTATATTTTTTTGCTTAATGAAAATTTTATGCATAAAATGATAGCCTTTCAACCACTCATGACCTTTAATGCCATCAAGGCTCAATAATCCTTGAAGGGAAGGTCTTGAAGGGAAATGGAATCTTCAAATTTGATCACTAGAAATTAGTGCTAAGTCTTGTGTTGATCATTAATATAAGCTGTTGAGATTAATGATCCCTAACCAATCTCCAAAATGTCATATGCTTATTGGATCTTTTGTGGCAAAACTTGCATAAATATTGAAAGTATGAGGTGATTAACTTGTCATTAACAATGTGGGATGATCTAGAATTAAGGGATTTTCCTCAAAATTGAAACATCTCAGGGATTAGTAAAGCTATGCATGCATATCCTCATATACTCTACAAGACTTCTCAATCCATCTGAATATGTACCTTTGTCATTACGTTAGTGATCAACTATCTTGTTTCACAAAAATCAAGCTAAAATTTATGCTTCTCCAATTGCTCACAAACATAATGGTACTGCACTTAAATGCTATTTATTCTTGCATGAAACCTAGTATTCTTAGCCATTTCAATGAAACTTTGGTAATCACATCTTAAAATTGTAGGATTCAGTTGCTCTAACCTAAAATATTTTTGTAATTTTCTTAGCCACATCAATTCCTTGCTTGCATGATTTGCTACTACATGTTCTGCTTTAGCACTTGATAAGGAAATGGTGGGTTACTTCTTCTCCATGAGACAGTTCCACCAGCCTACTTGAAGCAATATCTAGATGTTGATTTGAAATCAGCAACATCTTCTTCCCAATCTGCATCACAATATCCAAACAATTGCATTGCATCTAACATTCTCTCACAGATGTTGATGCCCATGTTCCTTTGAGAAATGTGAAAATCCTTTTAATTGTTTCCCAATTTTGCAACCCAATATTACTTGATAAATCACTTACATTTGTAATTGCAAAAGAAATATGATTTTTCATGCATACTATTTCATACATAAGGATGCCTACCACACTCCAATAAGGAATATTTCTCATAGCTTCCTCATCAACTTGAGTACTTGGACCCATATCTTGTGACAATTTTTGAGCAATTTCCATTTGACTCTTTACATTTTAGAAATCACTCATACTTAATATCTAAAGGATATGTTCAATGTATCTCCTTTGACTCAAATGAAACTTCCTATTGCTCAAATATCTTACTACTTGAATAACCAAGTAGGATTGATGGATCTCTCCATGATCCAACATGTCAAATTCTACAACAGTTTTGATTTGAAATAATTTAACAAAGATAACACTTTGCTCATACAAATGCATAATATATGGAGAATTCCAAAATGATAAAAGACTTGACATTATGCTTGACATAAATATTTAGATATGTAGTATAATGTAGTATAATGGATGCATAACTCCATAGTGTCTCTAATATTTTTTGGATTCTCGTTGATATTCTTAGTGCCGACAATCATTTTTTAGGTGTTTTTCACTTCTACACTCTCCCAAAATGAAGGATTATCTTCATTTGAAGTTCCCTCGGTATAATCCTCAATTATCTCCATTGAGGGGACATCCAAAATATTAATGATTCTCCTACCTTTGTAGTCACTATCGAGATGCTTCACTAACATTGCAACTTCATAAAACATCATCTCAACTTATAATAATTAAATGTTCTATTGGGCTATACAATCTATAAATAGTTTCATTTGAACCATAGCCAACCATAATACATTTTTTGCTCCTATCATCCATTTTTTTTCACCTCTATCTATAATGTATGCATATAATGGAAAACCAAAAGTGCTCAAATTCTAACCATTTGGCTTCCTTCAATGCCATGCTCCAAACAATGACTTCTTCAATTCTTTGGTAGGTAACCTACTTTAGGCATAGGTTGTTGTTTCCATGCTTTTCTTTAGATTGTATTTGTTAGTATGAAACTTTTAAGCATACACCTTGCATTATCCACCACAGGCCATTTTTTTTTCTCTCCACTACCTTGTTTCACTACAAATAATATGGGGAAGTATATTCTAATTGGATCCCTTCACGAGAGAAAAAAAATCTTGAATGATTTTAATGTGTACTCTCCCCCATTATTACACCTTAGTATTTTTAATGGTCTCCCAATTGTTCTACACAAAGGATTTAAAAACTTTAATATTATCAAAGACTTATGATTTATTTTTAGAAAGTAAACACATGTCTTTCTTGAAAGATCATCTATAAATGTGATAAAATACTTTCCTCCTCTATGTGACAACACTTGAATTCACTTGTAGATGTTTGAGTGCATCAATTCCATCATTCCTCTTGTTATATACATTTCATCCTTATAAATTGAGTGTCTATGATGCTTCTTGAGCTTACATCCCTCATAAATATTGAATTCCATTAATACCCTCAATTTGAGTCCATACACAAATTGTTAATTGGACAAAAATTCCAAAGACTATGTTCTAGCGTGCCCAAACTTGTGATGCCAAGTGACGATCTTTTTCACTAATCAAATAGATTAACCATGGATATCAATGCCATTTATAGTATCCCCACACTTAGTGTATACAAGTTTCCATCCCTCTTTCCCATGAAAACTACTTCTCCTATAAGAATTAGGTATCATTTACCTCCGTGGGGATCATATTTAATCATCAACAAGGAGGATTAGGTTAATCATGGCCTGAAGGATTGTGATATTTTGGTCTTTTTGAAAATTTATTGCCTAGTTTTTTCACATTTAATTTAGCCTATATGGATTGTCAAGAAATGACCTTTCTATCATAAGGTTAGTGGGGGAACTATGGGATCCTCATCACTTTGGTTCTCACTGCATTACTATGCTCCCTACAATATTTATGTGTGTTACCCTACCAAAATATTTATATTTAGTTTCATCGAATCCAAGTGACCCTAATTGAAGCAAACAAAGGAGGGAAACAAATCTGGTGATAATGGGAAACCTAGTAAAAGAGACAAGAACCTACAAAAGTTGAACATATTCTACTTTTTTTGCACATCCAATACCACTAAGAACTATTAAAACAACTCCGAGATCAACTTGAAAAACCAAGGCTATTTTTTGGATTGAAAAGGAGACTAGGATGATTAGGACAACATTAGGACAAGACATTAATACAAGGAGTCATGAAAAGAACACAGTGTGTATCAAGACCAAGATAAATGAGGTAGCTCTTCTATGGTGGGGTATGGGGAAACATTCCCAAAAACTGTATCTTTAATGTTCTAGGTCAGGTATGTCGTTACTTATGTGGGCTCAATATACAATATTGTCCTTCATTCAAAGATCCACCCCCAAAGTCCTAATAGATGATACAAGTAGTCAATGATGAGGTGCACAATGATGATGATCTCCTTCATATTATCTATTATCATAGTTTGACGCATCGCTTTTGTGAGGATGTAAATATTGTTAAACCTAGAATAGTTGGCTTTCCCTAGAAGATTTTTTTATGGGCATTAAGTGCATTTTACAAATCTAGGCAAGAAAGTTTTGAAGTGCCAGAAAAAGGCCTAAAGTGCCATTTGGGCCAGCTTGTTTCTCTCATCTAAAGGTTATGTTGGAGTGCTAGATTTCAAGATGTCATTAATCGTATGAAGAACTACAAGTTTCCACCTTTATTTATATATTTCACATTAATATAAAACCATCTATGTGCATTTTAAAAGGATAACTTAGCTCATATGTGTGCTCTATTTTAGGGAAGATTTGAATTACATAGAAGATAGTGAAAATTTTTGGCACATGGTAAGAATGTTGAGCTTGGGAAGTGATATTTGGGAACTCTGCAAGACCATTATGAAACAATTCCTACAACCATTACATTCCATCAAACCATATTTCTATCAAGGATCTCATCAAACAATTAGCATGCACACTCAAGTGAGAGGAGAAAGAAGTAAAACCATATTTATCCTCTGCATATGCCCTCCTCTGCATGTTCCCTCCTCTGGTGCACCCTCAAAACCTTCTACCCTCCTCTGACCATGTGCCCTCCTTTGGTGCGCCCTGAAAATGGTGTGCCCTCCTCTGGTGCACCCTCAAAACCTTGTTCCCTCCTCCGACCATGTTCCCTCCTTTGGTGCGCCCTCAAAACTGTGTGCCCTCATTCTTCATGCACCTCTCCCTCCTTCTCTGTGCTCATCTGCCTCCTTCTCCATGCACCTCTCCCTCCTTCTCCCGTTCTCCTCTCCCTCCTTCTCCCATGCTCCTCTCCCTCCTTCTCTTGTGCTCCTCTCCCTCCTTCTCCTCCTCTTCCTCCTTTTCCCATGCTCCTTTCCTGTCCACTCTATGTGCATGCAATTATTCGTGCGAGCACAAAAATATGAGTGCGATAGTGATAGTATGATAGTGTAGTTTGAATTTGTTTTTTTTTCTTTTTTCTTTTGTGTTGTTTTCTTTTGGTTTGTTTTATTATTTATGTTGTTTTTTTTTGCTTTGTTTTTATTTTTATTTTTTGTTTTTATATTATTTATATATAATATAATTTATAAATTATACATATTATATATATAATATATAATAATATATGTTATATATATATTATATAATATATAATCCCTAACTCATAGCCCCCGAGATATAGTCATGGATACATCCTTGTCACCTGATTGAGAGAGAGGGGCATTAGGAAGGATAATATAGAGATACCCCAATTAGGAATAAATAATATTGTACAATTGTTCCTTTTGGATGGCTTCATCCTCATTTCTAGGCATAGTCATGGATACATCCTTGATGATGAGGGGAAGAAGGGATTCCAGGAATTACTCTATAATAAATTGATCATTGATATTGGATTTTCACAAGGCACATCTTATAAGCCACTCATGGATGTGTTCTGAGATGTGAGTGGTTGTGTTCTAATGGAAATTGGTCAAGATTTCTATCCCTATGTGATGGTGGAATGGAAGTTGGAAGAAGGTAAGGAAATAATTTTATATGAACTCTAAGGTTGTATGGGTATTGCTAGGTTGTTCTATGTACAATTTGGTGGAAATTCCCATCAAAGTGCATTCAAAAAGTACAAACCTAATTGAATCCTCCATTATGGAGTTGGAATAAAACCAAAGGTGAAAGGGCACGATATGGTTGGAGGGATACTCTCTAGGTTTACCATCAAACATTGGGATGTCAGAGGGATTTTTATTTGGAATATTGGACCAATTGGTATCATGGAAGATAAGATCATTGATTAACTTGGTCAAATCATGGAGATTTAACCCTTCCATAAAAGTAAGAAAAGGTTGGTTGGCATTGGCTCTAATATTGGTTCCAGCATTAGTTCCAACCATGGTGGAACTTGGGTTTGAGGAATATGAAGCAACAT
>JASDQU010312521.1:0-11167 GCA_032191745.1 Picea mariana | reverse complement strand
AACCAGAGCTGCTTCCATATCCTCATGAGAATGAAGGGACTCCCCATTGGCTGAGATCAAGCTGGTGATTCTATTAGTGTGCCGCCTTTGAATTGTTGTTCTGTGGAAGAACTTGGTGTTACGGTCTCCCTCCTTGAGCCACCGGATGTGCGAATTTTTCTTCCAGAGGATCTCTTCTTGTTTCTTTCTGGCTGCTAGTTGTTGAGTGATGACTTGTTCCTGTTCCTTTAAATCAGAGGTAAGCCCCTGGGTTCTAATCTGCTCCTGGATTTCCTTCATGCGGTTTGCTAAATTCTTTTGGGACGCAAAAATATCCCCAAAGGTATTCTTATTCCAGTTTCTAAGTGTCTGTTTTAGATTTTTTAATCTTTGTTGGAATCTGTACATTTTTTATCCTTGGGTGATCTTGGCCTCCCTCCACCATTTCTGAATGTTGGCTTGGAAATCTGGGTGGTCGAGCCAAAATTTCTCAAATCTAAAAGGTTTCCTTCCTGTTGCAGTTGGAAGATCTATCCAGAGCTGGATGGGCCAGTGGTCCGATCCAGGGATGTCCAAGATTGAGGCCTCCATGCCTATGCCTTCCATCATGAGGGGGTCCGAGATGAGGAATCGGTCAAGCTTGCAAGCTATCTGATGTATGCCCATTCTTCGATTTGTCCAAGTGTGAATTCCATTGATAGTGTCCAGGTCGATGAGGCCGTGGATATCTATGAAATTGTTGAAATTGCTGGCTTCTTGGTCCGATCTTCTTGATCCACCTCTTTTATCTTCCAGACTGCGAATGAGGTTAAAATCACCTCCTATGATCCATTTGTTATGCTGATGTAGGGCGGCCAAGAAATCTAGGTTTCGGAGGAAAGCTGATTTTTCCCCTGTTGTGGCTGGACCATAGACATTGGTTAAGTGTCCTGGTTTATCAGAGCCGATGAGTCTATAGTCCGTGGTGATGGATCCTCGTGTAGCTATAAAGTTCTCAAGCAGAATCGAATTAGTGTTCCAGAGGATGGCTAGTCCGCCTGCTGTACCTGTGGCATCTATTGCAACGGCTGCTCCTTGCTTCCAACAGTAGGGGAGTAATTTATCCACGTCTTCTGAGGCGCATTTTGTTTCCTGCAGAAGGACGATGTCAGGTTTTTCTGCCATGATCAACTCGCGTAGCAATTTGTGCTTGCTACGCCCGTTGAGGCCTCTAATGTTCTAGGAGATGATCTTCATGATGAGGAGGGGTTGGGGAGGGGAGGAAAGCTATTCGAGATAAGGTGGATTTGTCCTGAATTAACCATGAAGTGGCCAATTTCTTGTATAAGCTTGTTGGTGGATTTCCGTCCCCTTCTCTTTTCATTTTTCTAGGTTTTACCAATGCTTTTGGATTGACTACTTTGGATTCCCAGCCCTTGATTGGCTCTGGCCGTGGATCCAGTGGAGGAGTTGAGATATACTTTATGCACCTTTCACAATTGATCTCTGGGGATTGTGAAAATTTTATGCTGTCTATATGCATGCTCAAGATGTTCCAGATCCACTCCTGCGAGATCTGGCTCTTCTAGTTCCATTTCCGTTTCCCCATTCTCTACGTCCACATGACCGTGGATTTCCTGATTCTCGCTTGGGTGAGCAGTTTCTTCTTCCTTGCGCAGAGGATTTTGGTTTTCCCCTTGCTTGGGAGTGTGAGAAACAGTGGTCGGCGGTGGCCCATTTGACGGTGGATGCTCTACAGGATTTTCAAGCTGGTCTTGCAAAGCTATGAATCTATTGCTAGTGGAAGGATCCTTACTTACCTGGGCTGGTTGTCTTCTGCCTCCCGGTCGCCTTTTTCGTGTGGGTTGAGTGAAGTCATCCTTGTCTTTATTGTTGTCTGGGTTTCCTTCTTTTGGAGCGTTGTTGAGGGGGCATTCTCTGAACAGGTGTCCATGCTCATGACATCTGCGACAGCGGAATGGAATATGCTCATAATCAATGGTATGGACCCAGTCTTCGTCTTGATACTCGAGAATGATGGATCCAGGAAGCGCCTTGGTGATGTTCAGGTAGACGCAGATGCATGCATAGGAAGTATAACGCCTTTGCTTCGTGGCCTCAGACGATTTGACATATATTCCAATGGTGTTGCCGATACCCGCTAGGACCTCCTCAAGCCAAAAATCTTGTGGAAGGGAGTATAATCTGATCCATACAGGCGCGTGAGTAAAGTCTTCTTTCTCAGGGATGAACTTCTCTGTCCAGAAGCGCAGGAAGAGACCTGCTGAGTTGAAGAAATATGGTCCTCCATCGAAGACTCGGTTACGGTCTTCCAGATTGTAGAAGATTATTGTGAAAAAGCCTTTGGATCCTAGTTGCAGTTCATAGTGACCCTTTGGTTTCCACCAGTACTGGATCCAGCGGATCAAATCTCATTCCGAGGGCCAAAGCCCTAAAAACTTTCCCACAAGGGCATAGTCTCTCATGAATTGTTTTTGCTCCTCAATGCGTGGAGAACTAATCACATATTTAGGGGCTTGTGGAGCTTGTGGTGTGCACTTACCAGGTTTCCAAGGAGCGGCCGTTGTGGGTGTGGAGGCTGCTTTCTCGTGGTCGATTTCCATTTCATGGTCCTTGGACGCACCTTCTTCCCATAGGGTCGAGTAGATATCTGGCGGCGGCTCAAAGGCCGGCCTCTTGGTCCTTTCCGCGTCTTTACCGCCGGCTGTGGCTTGCCTGTAAGAGCCGTTCGTCGGCCCTTCTCCGCTGGGTGGAGGATGCCCCGATGGGGCCATTGCTGGACCCCCACACTGCAAGAGGACTACAGAACCCTAGTTCGTCGATCAAAACCTAAGTCCGGTCGAACAACTCAAAAATGGGGATTGGCCAGTGTGCATGGGCATTTATTCACCCAATTTAAATAAAATACCCACTTAGCTTTTATTTCCTAAGTCACTTTCACTTTATGAGATAAAAGGGTTTTATATTAAAGTGGTCACTTTTCCCTAGGTAAAGAGACCAAGCCTAAGGAACACCACTTGCCTCGGTATAAAAATTAACACTCCCTCTTACTGAGGAAGTTTTTACTTACCACCCCCATCTTGTCCCTAAAATAATCATGCTTTCCTCTCGGAAGAGACTTTGTGAGGATATCAACCACTTGCTCATCTATAGACACATATTAAAGCTTCACATCCCCTCTCTGAACATGATCACAAATGAAGTGATATTGGATCTCAATGTGTTTGGACCGATCATGAAATACCAGATTCTTTGTGAGTTTTAAACAACTCTGATTATCGCAATAAATCATCGTAGGCCCCAACTCTTATCTGAACAAACCTGTCAACAATTTGCGAAGCCAAATGGCCTCATAAGAGGCTTGTCTCACAACCATATACTTCAGCTGAGCTCAAAGCAACAGACTTCTGCTTTCGACTAAGCCATGATACAATAACTGAACCCAATCCAAAACAACAACCTGATGTGTTTTTCCTGTCAGAAACTGAACCTACCCAATCTGAATCTGTAAACCCTGCGAGTTTCACTCCACCACGACGAACATAATCCAAACCATAGTCAATAGTGCCCATCAAATACCGAAGCACATGTTTTGTAGCTATCCAGTGTACTCTCCTGGGCTCCACCATAAACTGACTAAGAGTATTAACTGCAAAACAAATATCTGGTCGAGTATTGACCAAATACATCAAGGAACCAATGAGTTGACGATATAAAGTAGGATCCACCAACCCGGAATCAGAAGGATAAAGCTCTTTCCCATTGGTGGCCATGGGAGTGGACATGGGTCTGCAATCACCCATGTGGAATCTGCTGAGAATATAAACTATATATTTTCCCTGTCCCAGGAAGATATGCCCCTCTTCCTGCCACACCTCCAATCCCAGAAAGTAATGAATCAACCCAATATCCTTCATATCAAACTCTGAGGCAAGATCCCTCTTGCAACCCTCAATAAGTTTCTCTGCACCTGTAATGAACAAATCATCAACATAAAGAATAAGCATAAGCATCTCACCATCAACAACGATGTAATACAAGTTGGGGTCTGCATCACACTTCATGAAACCCATCTGCTGCAAGTATGCATCAATGCGCGAATACCAAGCTCTGGGAGCTTGCTTCAGACCATACAATGCCTTTTCCAGGCAAAAAACATGGGACTCTCTACTGTAAGCCTCGAAACCAAGTGGTTGCTCAACATAAATCTCCTCCTAAATAATGCCATGGAGAAAGGCGGTTTTGACATCCATCTGGTGTATCTTCCACCCCATCTCTGTTGCAATTGAAATGACAGACCGAATCGAAGTGTATCGAGCTACGGGAGCTAAGGTCTCAATGTAATCAAATCCCTCTCTCTGTGAAAACCCTCTCGCCACAAATCGAGCCTTATACTTTTCAATGCTTCCATCCGCAACATACTTTATCATATAAAGCCATTTGGAGGATATCACTGGTTTCCCATCAGGCCTGGGTACAACCTCCCACACATCATTTTTCATGATGGATTCATACTCCTCCACCATGGCTTCCCTCCAAACCTGTTGTGTGGCTGCCTCCTCATAGCTAGAAGGCTCGGACTCTGTAATACATGTCACCATCGCTACATAACTACAAAATCTCTCTAGTRGCCTTCTCTCCCTGGTGGAATTTTTCAGATTCCCTACTATCTCAGCTTCTTTCAAGGTGTCCTGAAGCCACTTGGACTTCCTCTATAATCAACTCCCTCTCTCTGTGAAAACCCTCTCACCACAAATCGAGCCTTATACTTTTCAATGCTTCCATCTGCAGCATACTTTATCTTATAAAGCCATTTGGAGGATATCACTGATTTCCCATCAGGCCTGGGTACAACCTCCCACACATCATTTTGCATGATGGATGCATACTCCTCCACCATGGATTCCCTCCAAACCTGCTGTGTGGTTGCCTCCTCATAGCTAGAAGGCTCAGACTTTATAATACCTGTCACCATCGCTACATAAGTGCATAATCTCTCCAGTGGCCTGCTCTCCCTGGTGGAATTTCTTGGATTCCCTACTGTCTCAGCTTCTTTCAAGGTTTTCTGAAGCCACTTGGGCTTCCTCTTCCCTGAAATGGCCTCCTCAGCCTCACCCGAAGAAGATACCCCTGAAAGTTGACCAACTAAGCCCGGTGACCCAGTACTCTGAACAACTATACTTGTGCTTGTAGAACCTTAAGTGCTATGTGAACTGTCAACTAGAGGAATAAATTGTGAAGTGCTCGACGAGCTGACCTGTAGACTACCCTTTCAGCGAATCTGTGTTGTGACCACTGGTGAACCTGTAATCCCTGACATCTCAATGCCTCCTGTGCTAGAACTCTAAGTCCCAACTCCCTGTACTTGACTTCCCTGCTGCTGGGAAGTCGAAGGTTGTCTCTCCTCTAACTCCTGTGAACTCATGTGACCTTCTGCAAGCCCTCTCCTCCTCAAACTTCACATCCCTCTGAACAACAACCCTCCTAAGTGCAGGAATGTAAAGTTGGTAGGCTTTAGAAGTCTCACTAAACCCACAAGTAAACCCTTTTCAATTGTGGGTTCCATCTTCGTCCTCTTCTCTTTGGGAACATGAGATAAAGTGATACATCCAAAAATCCTCAAATGCTCAACCGAAGGCTTCTGCCCAGTAAAAACCTCCTCGGGAGTCATATCCCCAACTGCCCTGTGAGGACTTCGATTCTGCAGATAAACTACAGTGTTGCAGGCTTCATCCCACAAGAACAAAGGTAATCCCTGGTCATGAATAATCAATCTGGCAACTCCAATTATTGACCTATTCTTCCTCTCTGCAACCCCATTCTGTTGAGGGTTGTAAGGAACTATCATCTCCCTTTTGATTCCCTCTGTAGCACATAAATCGATGAACTCATTTGAGGCATACTCACCGCCATTGTCAGATCTCAATACTTTAATTTTCTTTCTTGTCTAGTTCTCAACAAGAGCTTTAAACTCTTGGAACCGTGCAAAGAATTCATCCTTATGCCTCAGGAAATAAATCCATGTCTTCCTGGAGTGGTCATCAATGAACAATACATAGTACTCATGACCTCTCAGTGATGGAGAAGACATCTTGCCACTAACATCTGAAAGAATCAAGTCAAGGATACATGTAGTCCTGCTATCTCATCCTGGAAATGGAGACTTGGTGTACTTGCCCAAAGCATACCCCCTACACACATCATCATGCTCAATGCTAAACTCCTGGATACCTGTGGTGATCTCCCTAGAAATCCTTAGAGCTCCATGATGCAAGTGCCCCATCTTCCTGTTCCATAGATCACATAAATCTTTGTTGTTGGTCATGCACACAAATGCCCCTGATGCCTCCCATATCATCTTGTACATCCTCCCGCATCGAACTCTGATGACTTTTGCCTCTGAAATGTTACCTCCCTTTGGATAAAGGAGTACATGCCCATCTCTGAAATTCACCACATATCCTCTGTCCTCGATACAAGACACTGAAACAAGATTCTTCTTAAGGCCTAGAACATACAGTATGCTAGAAACTTCAGAGGATGTAAGGACTCCCTCTGAAAAGCCATTGTGCCAATCCCAGGCTCCAGCAATGCTCACAGCTCGGTTGTCTCCCAAAACGATGTCTAGTTCATGAGTCTATTGTCTAAGCTCTGTAAATTGCTCACGAACACTTGTCATGTGGCGAGAAGCACCACTGTCAATATACCACAGTGTGGGAGATACTGAGCTACCTGACTGCTCTTCCATAAAGGCAAAGTCCTGATCAAATATCGAAGAGAAATCATCCACCTCTACTGAAGTTTCCATGTTCTGAGTCTTCTTCTTCTTCCTCTCAGGACACATCGTTGCATAGTGTCCCATCTTCTGGCAACACCAACATTTTACTTTGCTAAGGTCTTTCTCCCCCTTTCTCTTTGGTTGTCCCTGCTGCTTACCTAGACCTGTGGGTCCTTGAGTCTTAGGCTTCCCCTTCCTTCATTTGGTTGAAAGAGCCACATTTTACTCCTCCTCCTTAACACTAGATGAGTTGCCCTGCAGATAGCCTCTCCGGGTCTCCTCCTGAATGAAATCGTCCCAATTTCTCACGCCCCACAATCTCCTGAACAAACATAGCCAATGGTTTTGACACACCATTCAAGGTTGTCCGAACAAGCTCTGCTTCTCCCACTACCTCCCCTACTGCTGACAACTCGTTCCTTACTTGTGTGATTTGAGTAAGGTATGAAGTGACATTTTCACTCTTGGCCATCCAAATACTTTTCATCTTTTCCCTCAACACCATATTCATGTTCTCATTTGTGCTTTGATACATGTGAGTCAAAGCATCCCACATCTGATATGCATGCCCTTTACTACTGACATGTGGAACTACATGGTCTTTTATGGCATCAAGAATGATCATTTTCGCCTTAACATCCTTTTTATTCAAGGCTAATGCTGTTGCATCTGTGGGTACTACAACAGGCTTCGTGGTAGTACTTTCAACAATATCCCAAAGTACCTTTTCTTGGAAAAGTAAAATGATTCTTTCCTTCCAAGGACAGAAATTTCCTACCCCTTCTAGCCTATCCTCCCACCTCAAACCTGTAGCCATACTGTTGAAGAAAACAAGCCCAAACCTCCACTTAACAAATCTGCCCACAAAATGTTACTGCTGATATAAAATTTCTGAGTATTAATAACTCACTTCCCAGTCGTTTTAAAGCTGTTCCAGTCACCAAAGCTCTGATACCATGAAGACAATTGATGTCCCCAATCAGGTTTCAGTCACTCCCATAGTTTAATGCCCAACCCATAATCATAAAATTTATCTTATGACAATTATTAAATTCTGGAAATGAAATTGTTGAATTTGAAACACAAGAGACAAATTCTTTGACTGGAAATTAAATGCAAAAATAACACAACAATAAACAACCACAATACACAAGAAATTTTCGTCCAACAATGACCCAGGAAAAACCCCCAGTGTGGGGGAAACCTGTTCTTCTGAGAGGGCAGCTTCTTTTATTAATTTGCAAGCATCGGGAAATTACATTTGCAACAGAAAATTAATTACAGAGCAGAGACCACTTATCTCTTTTCCCAAGACAAATCTTTCTTGGAAAACGTGCCAAATAACCTCCTCGATTTCTGAGCCAACTTACTCAGAAATTCCGTACGTTGTACGGACAACAATCAACAACTATACGGATTTCGTTTTCTGTGCATGCTGTATGGATCCGTACGGATTTAATTAATACTGTATGGACGCCTCGATTTCTGTGTAGAATCAAACTCGATTTCTGTGCAATCATCCGTATGGTATGGTCTGGTTATGGCTGTCATTAATTGTTGGTATGCACCTCGATTTTCATGCCCACCATTGCATGAAAAATCGTGCCTCTCCTTTTTCTGGAAATGCTTCTTCTTCCTGTTCACCAATCTGCTCTCTCTTCAGCGAATGCTTGTGAATTATCTCTCAATGAACTCATGAGAGATATTTAATGGTCTCTTTCTTCCCTCTTGACCTTCCATATACCCAAAGTGACTTTTGGGTGTCCACCTGATCCAAAGGCTCATAATTAATTAGATCAACGGTGGAAAATAAAGTGCACATGAAATTCACTTTTTAATATTTTATTCACCCAACTAAAATAAAAGACCCACTTAGCTTTTATTTCCCAAGTCACTTTCACTTTATGAAATAAAAGAGTTTTATATTAAAGTGGTCACATTTCCCTAGGCAAAGAGACCAAGCCTAAGGAACACCACTTGCCTCGGTATAAAAATTAACAAAATATGCTTAATCTACAACATTAAAAAAACATGTGGATGAACCATTCTTATATCAGTGCAGGATCTGAAATAAGAAATTACCTTTAATTGTAACTTAGTACACACCAAAGCATAAATAATATGTACGAAAGTAGTTCTCATACATGAAAAGTATGGCATGTTAAGTGCCACAGCAGTAGTGATTTTATAAGATGAGGATCTCTGGATATATAACAAATATACCAAATTCTCTCCACCGTGGAAATTTTACAAGATGGAGAGTTCATTTGTAAATATGCGGGGTGCAATTCTGTATCCAATTCTTTTGAGAGCTAATATAGAGGAATTGAAAGGAATCTAAAACAAAAATTTATTGATAAAGGAATTAATGGAAATAAATATCCATTAGACACTTCTAAAATAAATAACCATGATACCCATCAATTTTTCCTTAAATAATAATTTCAGAGATCAGAATAAAACAAACATTTTCTTGTTTCCAAGACCAAATAACTTCAATAACTATTAGAATATACTGATAAATACAAGGGATCATCGAAAGCTGGTATGGTGGCAATGTCGAATGGAAAGTTTACAACGTAGAATGCAAACTAGTTAGGTTCTCGCTTTGCCCAATAATTAGACATTGATGTGGTATTACCAGATTGAAACTCACCCAGGTGTCAACTATATTACTGAATTTGACCTTATACTGAAAATACAATTCCTGTACAAAATAGAGTCATTACATACCTCACTGTCACGTTTTCTATCATGAAAAACTTTGGTAATAGGAACAAAATCCAGAGCAGTCTTGGAGGCGTGAATAAGTAGGTCTCCACCCTCAACTGCATCAACTAGATACAACATCCTCAAATGCAAGCTGCAAAATTACTCAAAACAAACCTAAATACTTCAAAAGAAACACACCTGGATCTCAACTATATTATTTAATTTGATCACATACTGGAAATACAATGCATGCACACAAAATGAATTGATGTGTCAAGAAGAATATAAAGAACAAAAGGCATGTCAGAATTTACTAGCCTTCAAAATATCTAACTATCCTAAAGGGTCATGGATCATTGTGTTGAAATAATGTAACTGCAAAGAGTATTCTAATTATTATTTGATATATTATTGATCGGATCAATCCCCATTATGGATTGATCATGTCAGTTATTGTAATAGGACCAAATCCCTTTTTGCGGATTGGTCAAAAGACAATTGTAATAGGCAGCATAAGAAGTTGGCCCCAGCAGATATTAAAGAGGCCCAGAAATATAATAAAGGTGGGTTTACCCACCCAGTTTGAGAAGTCGGCCCTGCCAGTGAAGAGACACTTCATACGTGCCAAACTTGTATAAATAAAGAGGCCAGCACCTCACTTAGACACACAACTCACTTGCTCATTGAGAGACAAGTTTTGGATCTGCTACTGGAGAAGGAGAGAGAGAGAGAGAGAGTGGCGCATATCTGGGAGAGGAGTTTCTGTATTAGTTTAAGAGATCTCTTGGCATTGTATTGGCTATCTATATTAAAGAAGTTTTACTAGGTGTTCTTCCCCTAGAGGGTTTCCCAGGATAAATGTTGTGTCTCTTGTGATTGTGTATTTCTCAATGATCTTGGATTATGCTATTGTTATCTAATGAAATGCAAACAACTATAATAATGGCTTAAACATTAACATGGTATCAGAGCCAAGTTGAAGGAAGCATCTTTCACAAGTGAAAAACGTCACTGTTTTCGTACATGAAAATTAGGGTTTTTTGATGGTGAAGCTTTTCAACCCCAAAACCATCTAGAAAAGTGTGCCCTCCCCTAAGGATCAGTTTGGCACTCTCAGCGCACCTTTTCAGTGGATGGATCTCCCGGAAAGTGAAACCCTAGTTTCACAAAGTACCAGAAGTACCAGAGGTACCAGTCTAGAAATCCGCAGATCAAATTTGAAGGAGAAAAAGTTGTATTTTCTCAGATCCAAACACACTAGGCTACTCGCCTCAGCCAAGCGCACCTCCTGGTAAGTTCAGTTTTTTATTTTGAGCACTTTCATTTTTCAGTCATTTTCCTAGCTCTAGGTAAATATGTCTGCAAGCGTTAAGCTTGTTGACAAGTTAGAAGGAGTGGAAAACTTCCATGCCTGGAATTATAGGATTGGCCTCATTCTTGAAGAGAATGACCTAGCAAGATTTGTCAAAGAAGAAGTATCGGAACCCGTCGATGCTGCAAGAAAGGTAAAGCATCAAAAGGACACAATAAGGGCCAAAAGAATCATTGCAGATTCAATCAAAGACCACTTGATTCCTTATGTGTCATCTAAGAAGACTCCGAAAGAAATGTTTGATGCCTTGACCAAACTATATGAAGGAAAGAACATAAACCGGAAGATGAATCTTAGAACTCAACTAAAGAATACAAGGATGCAGA
>JASDQU010312518.1:0-12696 GCA_032191745.1 Picea mariana | reverse complement strand
AAAAAAAAAAAAAAGTCTGGAAAATTTTTCACCATTATTTGAGACCTATTCCATTGGATTCATCTCTTCGCCCTTATCACATTCATCCATGTCATTTTTCAGCAAAATTTTTTACCCCGCCTGCCCCTTTTCAATTCCCCCATCCTCATGGACCATACCCGTAGCCAAGACTTGGAAGCTCGCTTCAACACCTTGCAATCTAGTCTCATCAAAACCCAACAAGAAGTGAAATAACTCAATGCCAATGTTGTCGCCATCAATACAACCATGCAGTCCTCAATGGAGGAAATCAAACAAGACCTCACCACCCAGCTTGAATCAGTATTTTTGGCACTCTACACCAAACTGCATATCCCTACAGATAACCCTTCCTCTTTCTCACCTCCACATCCTGAAGGTGGCCATTCCTCTCATTCCCATAACTTTCAGAACCATCACTTTCAACGTGACCTACGCCTTCTGCAGGTGGATGTGACCAAATTTGATGGCTCGGATCCCACTGGTTGGGTAACCCAAATGGAACATTATTTCTCTTTATACGACATTACAGATAACTTGGCCAAACTTCGGTATGGTTTTCTTCATCTAGATCAAGAACGGTGGCAATGGTAGAAATGGAGAAAAACTTCTCGTCAAGGGTATATTGCTTGGACACACTTTGTGGCAGAGTTTTATGAACGCTTTGACACTGACACCAACCATTTGGGTCGTTTGACAAAGTTGAAACAATTAGGAACAATGGAAGACTTTATAGTTTCCTTTGAGTGCCTCGCTTTTATAACAGAGGGCATGTCTGATGCCTTTTTCCAAGATTGTTTTATCAGCAGCCTCAAGGATGAGATTCGGGCCCATGTCCTCATGGATCGGCCTCAGAGTTGGGCGGAGGCTACTAAAAGAGATAAAGAAGCACAACAGGTTGTATCTTCTCAAAACCGAAAACCCTCATTTATCCCTCGCCGTAAACCAGTAAATCCCACTACTCCCTCTGCTCCACTAAAGATCCAAAAATTGACCAGGGTTGAAATGGTTGAACTCCAACTCAAAGGCCTTTGTTATAACTATGATGACAAATATTTCCTGGGCCACAAGTGTAAAGAACAAAAGATTTTTATGGCCATCTCTGAGGATATTTCGGAAGAGGATGTAGAAACTCCCCTTGTGTCTGAGTCACCTAAATCCATTGACATAACCCCTCCCTCAGACCCTCCCGAAGTAGAACCAATCATTTCCCTCAATGCTCTCACTGGCTTATCCACTCCCCAAACCCTCAAGTTAATCGGTTACATCAAGCATCGGAAGGTCATCATTCTGGTTGATAGTGGCAGCACCCATAATTTTATTCATCGCCACATTGCCCAATAAACTCATTGCTACATCCATGCCATCAATAATTTCCAAATCATGATTGACAATGGTGGTTCCATGAAATGTGAAGGGCGTTGTGAAAATGTGTGTCTCCAAATTGGTGACTACCACCTGAAATCCCATATGTTTGTTATCGACATGGGAGGTTGTGACATTGTGTTGGGTGCAGACTGGCTAAGGACTTTGGGTCCCATTCTCATGGATTTTAAAGACTTAACCATGTGATTCGACCAGAAGGGCTACCAATATAAGTTCCAAGGCATCACCGTCAGTTCACCTGAGATCATTAGTTTCCATTACATGGAAAAGCTGCTCAAAAAAGGTCATTCTGGTGTTATCACCCAACTCCATGCCATACAAGCAACAAAGACACCCTCGGTCCTGCAAGACCTCCAAACCATCCTTTCTAAACATCAATTGGTTTTTTCCACTCCCCAAGGAATCCCTCCTTCCCGTGGTGTTCATGATCATTCCATTACCCTTGTACCCGGAAGCCTTCCTCCCAATATCCGTCTGTATTGTCACCCCTTTTCCAAAAAAAATGAAATTGAGAAAATGGTCCAGGAACTCCTTAATGCAGGTGTTATGCACCCTAGTATGAGCCCCTACTCTTCTCCTCTGGTCATGGTCCTAAAGAAAGAAGGTTCTTGGCGAATGTGTCCTGACTTTCGTGCCCTCAACAAACTTACCATCAAAGACAAATTCCCCATTCCTGTCATTGATGACCTCCTGGATGAATTGAGTGGCTCCCAATTCTTCACTAAACTGGATCTTTGTTCAGGCTACCACTAGATACGTATGAAAGAGGCAGACATTCCCAAGACTGCCTTTAGAACTCATGAGGGCCACTATGAGTTTTTGGTCATGACCTTTGGCTTGTGTAATGCCCCCTCCACCTTCCAAAGCCTCATGAATCATGTCTTCCATCCTTTTCTCCGCCATTTTGTCTTAGTTTTCTTTGATGATATCCTCATCTATAGAAAAACTTGGACAGACCATCTTGATCATGTGGATCGAGTTCTCCATTTACTCTCTCAGCGCCAACTTTTCCTGAAAGAGTCTAAATGTGTTTTTGGCGCCTCAGAAGTAGAATACTTGGGTCATCTGGTTGGCAAGGATGGCGTCAGGGTGGATCCTAAAAATATTGAAGCTATGCAAGACTAGCCTCACCCAAAGACTCTTAAGAGCTTGCGTGGATTTATGGGCTTAACATGGTATTATCACAAGTTTGTTAAGAATTATGGGAAGATTGCAACACCTCTCACTGCTCTCCTAAAAAATAACTCTTTCACTTGGACTCCAGCCTCTGCTCAAGCTTTTCAAACCTTGAAGATGCCCATGTGCACCACTCCAGTCCTCGCCCTTCCTGATTTCACAAAGACCTTTGTGTTGGAATGTGATGCCTCAAGGAAAGGAATTGGTGTTTTCCTTATGCAAGAGGGTCGACCTTTGGCCTTTACCAGCAAGCAACTATCTGAAAAAAATCTGGGCAAATTAATCTATGAAAAGGAAATGTTGGCTATTTTACATGTCATTGATTTGTGGCGCCCTTATCTATTGGGGAAATGTTTCCAAATTAAGACAGACCATCAAAGCCTCAAGTATTTTCTGGAACAACGCATTTCCTCCCCAGAACAACAAAAATGGGTGACTAAGCTCTTTGGATATGATTATGAAATCATTTACAAGAAAGGCAAAGACAATGTGGTTGCAGATGCACTTTCTCGCAAATATGAAGATGAAGGATCATTTTTTTCTCTTTCATTCATTGTACCAGATTGGCTCCAAGCCGTTCGCCAGGAATGGCTACAAGATCCCAAAAGTTCGCAGTTGATCCAACAATTGCAGTCCAATGCTCTAGCTTCCCCAGGGTACTCTTAGCTCCATGATGAACTTTGATACAAAGGCCATTTGTATTTAAGTAAACAATCAAAGCTTAAATCCACGGTACTTTCTGAGCTTCATGCTACACCCACAGTAGGGCACTCCGGGTTCACTAAAACCTATGACAGGGCCAAACGTTCCTTTTTCTAAGATGGTATGAAACAGGATATTCGTAATTTTGTCATTAAATGTGATGTGTGTCAACGCAACAAGGGAGAAATAGTCAAATCTTTGGGCACACTACAACTTCTCCCGATTCCACCTGCTAATTGGAAGGATATCTCTATGCATTTTATCATCGGCTTAACCAAATTGGGAAATAAATCAGTCATCATGGTGGTTGTTGATCGCCTTTCCAGGTATTCTCATTTCTGCACCCTTCAACACCTGATTACAACATCCACGGTGCCTCAAATTTTCATGGATCAGGTCTTCAAGCTTCATGGCATGCCGCACTTTATTGTTTCTAATCGCGACCCAACTTTTACAAGCAATTTTTGGCAAGAACTATTCAAGATACAAGGCACCGAATTGCATCTCAGCACAGCTTATCATCCCTAGAATGATGGCAAAACAGAAGTTGTCAACAAGTGTTTGGAAACATATTTGAGGTGTTTTGCCTCAGAAAAGAAAAATGAGTGGGCTCAATGGTTACCCCTAGTTGAATGGTGGTACAACACTTCATACCNCATACAGCTACACGCATGACTCCTTTTGAAGCGATATATGGACAGGAGCCACCTTCAGTTCTCTCATACTTATCGGGTGCCTCGAAGGTCCAGGCGGTTGACCTAACACTTATAGCTCAAGAGGCTATTCTCCGTACCCTCAAAGAGAATTTGGTCATGGCACAGAATCGCATGAAGCAACAAGAAGATCAAGGTCACTCTGAACGTCAATTTGCAGAAGGGGATCAGGTGTTTCTTCGACTGCAACCTTACAAGCAAACTTCCCTTAAGGTCGAGCATTGTCAGAAGCTAGTGCCCAAATTTTATGGTCCTTATACCGTTCTCAAGCGTGTGGAACAAGTAGCGTATCAGTTAGCTTTGCCCAGCCATTCAAAGCTATATCTTGTTTTTCATGTTTCATGCTTAAAGAAGGTGATTGGAGCTAAGTGTCAAATTCAAACCAACTTTCCAGAGTTAGCTGAAGAAGGATCCATTTGGCTACATCCAGAAGCAGTTTTGGACCAGCGTGAGCGTCGCCTACGTCAGAGAACCATCAAGGAAGTTCTAGTCCAGTGGAAAGATACAACTCTAGCAGATGCCACTTGGGAACCGGCTACCATTATGCAACAATTTCCTCATCTCAAGCCTTGAGGACAAGGTTGTTTTTAAGGGGGTGGACATGTTAGGGTCCTAACCCGCACATAGGTATAACAATATATTCAGATGTAATAAAGGTCAATATTAATAAGGCTTTTCAATAAAATAGAATAAGGCGGATGTAAGAAGACCTAATAGAAGCTTCTGCTTCTAGAAGGATCTTCCTCTAGATGCTGATTTTTAGTATAAATAGGAGTCGAGGGTATGAGAACCCTAGCTTGGATATTATTGTAATAGAGCTCTAGTCAACTAGAGGTTTCCCCCTCGAAGAGGCCCGTGAACATTGCTTTCAGATTCAAAGTGTTATTTTTGTTATTATTCTCTTATCATTTCAGTGTTATTGTGGTGAATGTTCTGGTTATATTGTTGTTATTCTGCCATTTCTAGCATTTTATTTATGTTCTGCATACACTTTATATATGATATATTACACCCTTTCATGTGCTTGATTCTCAAAATCAAAATAAAAAAGAAATCCCAACCATCTTGTTTGCCAAGCATTCACATTTTGTTGTTCAAATAAATTTTTAATATTACGATGATCTATCATTTATTAAAATTTCCTACTCATCAAATAGTGCCTCCACATATTTAATGCATGCACTATGGCAACAAGCTCTAGATCATGTGTGACATAACTCTTCTCATGTCCCTTAAATTCTATGGACTCATAACATATTGCATGCTCATCCTAAGTGAGAATTCCACCAATTTCCTACTAGTAAGTGTTATTGCATGCTCATAACATATTTCCTACTCATCAAATAGTGCCTCCACATATTTAATGCATGCACTATGGAAACAAGCTCTAGATCATGTGTGACATAACTCTTCTCATGTCCCTTAAATTCTATGGACTCATAACATATTGCATTCTCATCCTAAGTGAGAATTCCACCAATTCTCTCTTTGCAAGCATCAATACATACTAAAAAATATTCATGTGGATCAACAATATTGAGAATCGATGTACTAAAGTAAACATTTTCAATAGCTCAAAACTTTCCTCGCACATTTGTGTCCATTCAATTTTAGCTCCCTTCTTCTATAAAAATGTGATTGGATGTGCAATAATTGAAAATCCTTCTATAATATCCAGCAAGTCCTATGAATGACCTCACATTTGAAACATTCTTGGGTGTAGGTCATCCTATTATTGCCTCAATTTTCTCTCAATCCACTGTTATTCCTTYCTTATAAATAATATGTCCCAAATAATGAATTTTCCTCTAGTAGAAGGAACACTTGCTCAATTTGGCATAGAGTTATTGTTCTCTTAGCACTCGTAAGAGATGGGCTTTTGTGTTGTGATGAGACATGTAAAGCAATAAACATTTATTTATTTTCATTAACATTCGATCAAATTAACTAAGAGGAAAGCTTATTTATTTTATAAACAGTACAAAGTTTGCTTTCATGTAATAATAAAAATCCACTATAAGACAATAATATTATTCAGAAGTGTGATGTTAATACGACCACTTTGGGGTTTTCTTGAAGTGTGGTGTTAATACGACCACTTTGGGGTTTTCTTGTTGTGAGTAATAGTTGTAATGTTATCATGAAAAGTGGTGTTAATATGATATGGCCACTTTAGGGTTTTCTTATTGTGACTAGATACTTAGAACAAGAGACATTTATTTATTTTCATTAACAAAGGAGAAAGCTTATATTTATGTAATAATAAAAATATAAGTAAGACCATGATGTTATTTGGAGGTGTGGTGTTAATACCACCACTTTAACGCTAACTATATAGGTGGTGCTAATAGTATCATTTTAAGACCACATAATATAATTGGTGCTAACTTGTAGTGCTAAAAGATGAGATTTTTCTGTTGTGATGAGACACTTGGAGAAATTAACATTTATTATTCCCTGTCGATAGGAAAGCAAGACTCTAGTGTTCGATGCAGCTTTGAATGTCTAATAGTTTGTGTTTGGTTTTCATTAATTTTTTTCCTTTCCCAACTTTTACATAGGAGAACAAAAACAATTATTTTTTCTCCTTATTTAAATTGATTTTTTGAACATACTATTGGCTGAAAACATGGAAGTTTTATTGCTGATAGCAAGTTTTTTGACCTCATCATCTTAGATAGCGTAAGTCTTTTTGTACATTTTCTTCAGACTTAGATGCGGACTTTGATAACTTAAGTTAATTTATCACTTCCTTTGTCTGTCATTCGACTGTCAGTCTTCCAAGCATCCTTCATTTGTCAACACTCCACCCTTCTTCCACTGCCATATCATTTTGTCAGTCTACCAAGCAACCTTCATTTGTCAACATTCTACCACCTTCTTCCACCACCATAATGTGCTTCAACATAGGCCTTCCTCCACTGCCACATCCTTTCTGCATAGTCCTTTCTCCACCGCCATAGCCTTCTCAACTGCCATTTTCAAAGTCTGGTCTAATTAGCATATTACTACCTGCAGGAGGGATTCCAGTTGAAAAAAATCATACCAGGACATGTTCAAGTCCAAGGAAGTAAATCGTGATTTACTTATAGGAGTAGATCTTTAGGCATCTCAACAACTTCCAAGGTATTAATATTGTAATGTATTACAGTCCTTGTATTGTGCAGCTAGCGAGCTTTGTTTCAAAATCAAATAGCTTTATTATTTTCCTTGTTTTGGGGGAACTTAGATGATTTAAAATTCATCCAACTTGTCTAGAATGTTTGGCAATTCCGGCATTGATATCAGGGAAACATATATACATTTACAAATGTGATTTAGATTGCGGAACATCCATTGAATGAAAGATGATACATTGGTACAAGACTGGTCGCTTACTTCACAAAGAACAAAGGATCAGAATTGTTTGAACCCTTGAAGATTGTTTGGAATTGTTGTTTAATCTTCACTGTGAAAAAATCTGTGGCTTGAAGCTTGCCAACTGAATATTTTAAATATGAAAGAGTCCACATTCATATTTTCCTCACGGGAAAATGATATCAATATTGAAGAAATCATTCATCACTTTGATTGGATTTTAGTATGACATATCCCAAAGAGACCTATTGAATCGTCTCCAAGATCATAACTAGATGACCAGGCCATGGAACACATAACAACATGTTTGAAGGGTTTGATACTAGGTTTTGTGTGTTGGAAGAGGCTAAGTTGGTCACATGAAGAAGTTGATCAGGGCTAAAGTAAATCATAGATATAAAATCTGCTAATTAGACTTGCTGAAAAATATGCTAATTTTGCCAACGGTTATCTGCCTGAGCGACACGCTCAGTCGCAACTCACGCCTATGGTTTTACACTTCTGAATCTCTTTCTGTCCCACTTTATTTTATCTACGCTGAACATGTCCACCATAATTGAACCGCCACTTTCCCTGCCAATATACATTTCTCTCAGAGGGATTCACACCGATTTCGATACAAATTGACCACCTTTCTACCCGAAATCAACTCACACGATACTCTCATTGTGTGCAAATAATATCAAAATTCGAATGAAATTCCCTTAGCGTAATCGTAATAGGCCAAAGCTGTAAGGAACAAGTAGGATTTCACTTTTGTGCAACACGAGACTAAGCTTGTTTAATTTATCAACGAGTTCTTTTTTCAATAATGGACATAACTTTTCTATATTATTAGCTTACATTCAAGAGACTAGCTTCACTTCCTTACGCTAAGTTGCTTAGTGAACTTGACAGTTCATTGCATGGGGAGCAAGGGTAGGGGCTCCAGTTTTATAAACCAAAAGTAAAGGTCTGAAGGGTAAAAGGTTCATAGAAAGAGTGAGATCTATGAAATGTGATCTGGGACACGATGGGAGTTTGTGTGCCTTAAATAGGCAGGCAAATGATCACCAAAGTATAGCACAAGATCATCTTTTCATGTTGTCATAGAGTTAACCTGTAAAATAGGTAAACCCAATGAGAACCATGGAAGAGGAGGCTTGGTCGAGTGGAATACCTACATAGGCTCAATACTACTTCGAAGCACAAACATACATTATAGAAAACAATGGATATCGTCCTCTCAATCATACGAATCAAGTAAGCATCAACACAATCATCATTTAAAGAAAATAAATTATCGTCCTCTCCAACACAGGGTCTCCAACATAGGGATCTATTGTGATTATAGCCCCCAGGTTTGGGTGTCAAATGACAGTAAAAGAATATCAGTTGAAAATCTCACAAATAAGCTCAAACTAGTGTTGCATTGCATGATCTGTGAGAAAGCATAGAAACTAGAGAAAAATGAAAAATACAGAAGCACCAGAAAGAAGGAGGGCATTGAAGATCTAAATGATTACCCGAAATGCATCACAGAGAACCCGATAATAGGATTGGTTTCCATTGTAAATGTCTGAGTGCAGCAGTGGTTTCCATTGTAAATATCTGAGTGCAGCAGTGGTTTAGCCATCGTCCACTTCTGTAACATTCATTGCATGCAAGATTCCAACTGTCGGTGGGACAAAGACATTGCATGCAAGCTTCCAACTGACTGTGGGAAAAAGACACGACATTTCACATAATAATAATTAATTATTCATATATGATGATTCATATCAAAAGTGTAGATCCTTTCTTGAGCCATGTTATGCTAACTAGCCATACATGTAAATCACATCTTTCCCTGTGCACCTTCCGAGGCATGCGACGAATGAAAGCTGGTGCTCTACAATAAACACGTGTAACAAGTGAAGGGTGGTGCGGCATGCAACATAAGCGAGGTTGTTCCTTGAAAATAGGAAATAGAACATGTTAGTAATCTCATTATCCCCACTAAGTTTAGGCAATGTTTAAAGATAGTTCTCAGGCATGTCATGCAGATTTACAGGCCAGTAGAATACCTCTGAAATCAGTATGATAATGCAGAAGAATTAAGATGGTCAAATACTAGTAGAAATCCTTTCCATAATCATGATAATAATAGATACAATAGTAGTGGTAGAGTGTGGCCTTGCCTTGCCTTCCTACCTCGGGCAAGCGAGAAATCTGTCGCCCTTTTTTAGATAAGGTTAGTTTTCGATTATGGGGCTAGTTTATGCTTCTGTCGAAGGAGAGGCGAAGGAGTAACTTTTGATACCATTTTTGTCGCAATGGCCACGCAGTTGCTCAATTTCGGAGACACATACAACTTGATGATATAAAATTACAGTTAATTGATCCAGATGGTGTAGAGTATGGAGGAAACCCTATTTAACTTCATTCTCGGGTTTTGAGAAAATTTGAATGCACCTTATGTAGATCAATTGGCAGTAGGTACCCCAGCCTGAACTATATCGATCCTTTTTTACTAAGCTCCTCAGATTGCTCGATGGGAAAACAACTAATTTAGATTGGGGAGATCAAGGGGAATGTGTGTTTCTGAAGAAAGAGCCATTTGATCAAGTTGATCTGTGACTATGGAATGGTGATGGACGAAATGAAAAGTTGATAGCTTTCCCCCTGAGATCAATAGATTATATTTCCTTCCTATTGTTATTACACCACCCAAAGCATTTTTTCTGGTTGCAATTTTGTTTTGATGGATGAACAAAGTAAACAATAAAAATATATAGTAGTAAAATCGAATATCATGGCAGCTAAACTTGAGTTAATAGGCTTATGGCAGAACAATTGGATTCCATGAGGGTTATTTCAAGATCTAAATATGTGGCTTAAAGTACACATGTGTGACTCAAGGTGATGTTAGTCGTTATTCAGGAATTGTGTGACTGAAGGTGATGTTAGTCATTATTCCATAATTTTGCGAGTTGCAGAAACTACTCAGAGATGTCAAGTGAGAGTATAATTTACTAGGAAAGGAGGATTTGAGTACAATTTACTAGAAAAAGAGGATTTGGTGTGCACTGCATTGGTGCTTTCTGTAGTCAATTTTATTTTGCACACAAGTTTAGGAAACCAATTCCTATAATTCTTATGGTCATCCTTCAACTTTATTCATTTATTTGAAATTTTGATTCACGAATTGTTTATTAGTTCATGTCCTAGGGAGCAGGTGACTATTGCTCCTATCCAAACAAATTTCTTTAAGTCATTTAGATAGTAAAAAAAATTAAACTCAAATTCTAAATCCAATACATTTTTTATTTTAAAACTTAAGTGGCAGCAGGGACTAGGCTGCCATGCAGCACTTGTTTTCATTAACATTCAACCAAATAAATTAAGAGGAAAGCTTATTTATTTTGTAAATCGTAGTTTATTTTATGTAATAAGAAAAAATCACTCCAAGTGAGTGTGTTGTTAACACCGTGACTTTAACACCACATTATATAAATGGTGGTGCTAACTTGAAGTGCTAAGGTTTTTTTTTGTTGTAACTAGATAACGACCAATGAGATTAATTTTTGTTAAGTAAAATTGGAGTAAATTACTTGAGAGAAACGTTCATTTATTTTGTAAAATGTACAAACTGCATTTTGATATAATATGACAAAGTAATATCAAACAAAATTAAACTTCATCTCTAATATAATGGAAATAGCTTACAAAGGTAAAGATTAAAAAGAAACGTTGATCTCCAACATTACAAAACACACACGCAATGTGGTGGATGATATAAAAGAGACACATATATTATATGTGAGCAGGCTCACATGTATTACATGTGAGCTTGCTCACATATAATACATGTGAGCCTGCTCACATATAATACATGTGAGCCTGCTCACATATAATACATGTGAGCTTGCTCACATGTATTATATGTGAGCAGGCGTGAGCAGGCGTGAGCAGGCTCACATGTAATACATGTGAGCAGGCTCACATATAATACATGTGAGCCTGCTCACATATAATATATGTGAGCTTGCTCACATGTATTATATGTGAGCAGGCTCACATGTAATACATGTGAGCCTGCTCACATATAATACATGTGAGCCTGCTCACATATAATACATGTGAGCATGCTCACATATAATACATGTGAGCCTGCTCACATATAATACATGTGAGCAGGCTCACATGTATTATATGTGAGCTTGCTCACATATAATACATGTGAGCCTGCTCATATATATTATATGTGAGCCTGCTCTAATATAATGGAAATATATTATATATGAAAATTAAACTTCATCTCTAATATAATGGAAATAGCTTACAAAGGTAAAGATTAAAAAGAAACGTTGATCTCCAACATTACAAAACACACACGCAATGTGGTGGATGATATAAAAGAGACACAGACTGGTCAATCGAGCATACAAATGAACAGCTCCACTTCTTTAAACGTCCAGATCAACTAGAAATCAACACTTGTTGCTTTCAGATTGTTTAATACTCATTTTGCATCCACATGCATAAATACATACAGAGCAATGAGCTGGCACGCAAGAAATTCAATGCAGTATTGTGCAAGGAATATTATCTAAGTCCGTCGACAATTTAGCTTAGTTATATTGTATTATGTCGTGTTAATTTTTATTATTATATAATATTTATAAAATAATTTTTTTAATTAATTTGTCATGGTGTGAAAAAATAAATATTTACTGTTTTAACTTTTTCTTCATTAAAAAAAAAGTCTCATTTTAATATTGAAAGTTACTCATCTTTTAATGTTACATATATATATCATCTTCATCTTTTAATATTGCAAGTTATTCATCTTTTAATGTTACATATATATCATCTTCTTTTTTCAAGTGAGAAATTTTTCTATTATATTGATATATAATATGTTTTTAGATTAGATCGCTGATATAAGAGAAAGAATTTTAGCTTATAGCAGTCTCTCTACTAGAAGACAAATAAAAACTATTAGGAAACTAAAAGAACTAGCATACAAGTATAATTTAATAAACGGAATTGAAAGACTCGAAGGAAACTTCAATTTTCAAAAACATAAAAGTCTCTTGAAGGTGAGAGGAGTTGTTCTTAGAAAAGAGTAAGAAGGAGAGGAGGTCCCTCATGTCCATCTATATGATACTCATTTTTTTTGTGAAGAGTTGCTTTTGATAGTTGATCTGTTGTTTTGTTATGCTAGAGATAGATGTGATGTGTTTGTAGCTCAACCACTCAATAATTATTCTGGAATCCCCGAGTATCTGAAGGGCTTCAATGTGAAGTCTGGAAGCCAAAAATAGCGTGGCCCAGGCGCCCAACAATTCTTCCCTAGTGTTGGTGCATGGGCCAGACTTGA